>BGPR01002321.1:4273-61663 GCA_013235015.1 Araneus ventricosus
GAGTAATACTTCGTTCAGTTACGTATTGCTCCAAGCCACTAAAATATTTCTTTTTCAATTTCTATTGGTATTATTATTATTGTGTGTGTGTCGTATTGACTAACGTATTGATATTGACGTGAAATTGGAAAAGAAATATTTCTTAGAAGGGCTTCTAACTGAAAATGACTTTAAAAAATAATATCAGTTACATCGAACTTATTGACTAATTTTCCAAATCAATAATTACGATAAGCTAACATTTAATTTGTTTATTTGCTGAATTTGTTTCATATTTTTTTATTAATTTTGATTAGACCTACGAATTTCCTCAATTAGTTTTTTTTAGTACTTTTCATTTTTGAAAGTAAGGAAAAAAAGAAGACTGTTTCTATTTGCTGTCAATTGTTAGGTACGAACTCAAACTATTGAAATATTTATTTTGATAATATAATTTGCCAAAAGTGGAAAAAAGTATTTTTTATTGCCTTATAATGTGAATTATTATTTTTTATTTTTACCTTGGGATAATTTTAATTACTGTCTTATTGAACTGTCATATAATGGATTCTTTAATGGAAAATTATATAAACTGTTGTATAGTTTTTCAAAAATTTTATATTTGAAATATATTTGATCCTTTTTTCATACCTGAAAAAATGACTGCTTTTCATTCAAAAATTACATTATTTAAAATTTGAATTTGCTCGCGGCCACAGTGAAGTAAAATGCTCCAATACTACTTTATGAAAAGATTTCGCTTTCATTTTCTGGTATAAGTTGCTGATGTGGACAACAGATGGCGTTGTATGGACACAGGCGTTTGTATCGTTCAGCATTTCTACGTGATAATATTTCGTTTTGGTTCTTTCTATAGCGCCCACAAATCATAAAAGAAAACAGAAATGTATATCGGAAATTATTAAAAATTGTGACAGTTTTTTGTTGTTCAACTTTTTTTAATAATTAACTTCAAACTAGAGCAGCAGAAAGAGAGAACAATTAGAGAACAGAAATATATATCTGAAATAATTAAAAATTGTGACTATTTTTTTGTTTAACACATTTTTTATACATAACTGGCATTTTCAAACTAGAGAAAAACATTTTTTTGCAATGTTTCAGTTTTGCGAAATATTTTTTAAACATTTAATTTATTAACCTTCCGTGTTCTTCATTGTTAATGCAGTGCTTATTTATAAGGAGTTTTTTAATGCTTAACTAGTTTTTAAATTGCAAAGTTTAAATTTGAAATGGATTTATTATTTATGACTTCTTTAATTTAATTTTTATAGAACAAACGATTAATTTAGGCATATGAAAACTTGTTTTTTAAATTCGTTCTCTCAATAGCTGTTTACATCTGTTTCTTACTCTTTTATTAAAACTGAATTAACTTAAAATTATTCTGCGCAGCAAGATTATAAAGAAGAAGAAGAAAAGCTTGGTTTTTGTACTCTGATCATTGTGTTACAAGGATAGATTTAGAAGATAGAAAAGATATGTTAGAAGAAATATTTATTTTGAAATATTTTAATAATAATTCTAAATTTCCTGTTTTAATTTTAGACACGATTTATATTGGTAAAGAAAATTAAACAATTTTTCACTACCTCCGAGGGCAATGTTAATAAATATGATTGGTACAGCCACTGTATTGTGCTATTATCTTAGAATTCCTAAGAATATATAACTGAATCATCGAATGATTCGAAAGAGAATTTAACTAAATAAAAAATGGAATGTTTGCGTTATGATTATATATGAAGAAACTGAAACTTTATAAATTCACTTTATTCTAATGTGGGAAACGAAAACAAGCAGGCAATAATTCAATAATTCCATTAGAATATTGCGAAATGCACTTTTTGTGTAATCGATTCTGTTGTAATCGATTTTGAATGCTGAAAAAGAGTCATATCTTATGTACATACAGAGAAGAAATCCTCCAAGTGCTTTGGAGTTTGAAAGCCTCTGGGAAAAATAGAATAGAAATTCCACTTTCTTCGGTTCTATCTATAGAAGTCAGATTTAATTGTAGAATCATAGTTTGTCATATAAGGTTTCTTTCCTGTTTGAAGCCTAAAAGAACCAATGTTTTTTCTTTTAAGCTCCAAACAATTAAAGTATTCTTAGAGGTTTACCATCTGTGAAAGGAAAGCAATACTTTCGTTTCACCATTTTTATTTAAGAGTTTCGGAAGTAATTATAGTTTTCATTTTTCAGAAATTTCATAAGACTTCGAGGAGAACATCTTGATAACATTCAGAAATATATCACTAATGTGTACTTAGAAATAAGTTTAGCCTTGTACAAAATTATTTGCCTTTTCTTTCATGCTCAAGCATATCATTTATTTGGTTTCTATTATATACTAGGTTCCCCTCATGATAGATAAAATCTGATAATAAAGCTAGAAAGTGAAGATATATTCTAAAAATTATATCTTCTTTAAATTTAGATAGTCTTTGACAACTGTTTTCCCACAGGCTATCGAAAATATGATAGAAACCTTAAAAATGGTAAATAAATGCACAAAAGCGTAATTCTTATTCATTTAGAGGATTTTATTACACACTGTTATTTAGATCTACTTATTTTGTGTTTGTAAAGACAGAATTCGTAATCGATACTTAAGTCACTTCCTCATGTGCTAGAGTTCTGAAATTCTGCAGTTGTGTGTTTCGGATGACTTTTCAGAACTTAACTTTCGATTAATCGATTTATTTAATTAAATCTCGATTCCGTAGGGAAGGGCATCACTTGGCATTGAAGTTGAGAAAAATTTATTTCATATTATTTATAATAATGAATTATAAATCAAAGACTAGAAAAAAACTAAAATAAAAATTTTCTACCTTTTTCTTATCCTGTAAACTTTGTTATCCCACTGGATCACATTTAAGTATTACTGGGTAAATTGATCATATCTAAGTTAAAAATATGATAAATTTACCCAGAGTATTGAAACATTGATGTAAACCTTTTGAATATTTAGTTTAATTTAGTTATATAAACGTCACGCTTTGAAGCAACATGAGGGCTATTTTGAGATGGTCCTCGTAGTTTTTAACTGTGGTGAGATGACGAGGACGACACATGAGTCATGGCCCATCCCTTCTCCAAACTTCCGCACCACACCATCGGGGCGTAACATTTTGAATAAAAAGCCAATCCTTATATTTTAAAAGTAATGCCCCCCCCTTTAAATTTAAAGCATTTGGAATGAATACATAATCTGAAGATATCGGTTTACTTTAAATTTTTCTGATTTCAAACTTGTGTTGAAAATGGTTACCTTTCCATGCTTCTAAGTTTTACTTCTACAAATTTCCAAGCAATTTGTTCCATCTCTAGTAAGGTTATTATGTGAGGCCCCCAAAATTATAAACATCTGAGGAAAAACAATTTTCTTAATTCGGAATTTAATTTTAATACGCTAAATTAAAAATATGATTTCACATGAAATAGAAAGGGTAGTTTTTTAGTTATTTGTGTTATTTTGTATTCTTATACTGTGTTATTTATATATTCTTTCCCTTCATTTGGATTGAAATTGAATTTTATATTAGATTGTTAGACGTGATTCTCGACATATACAAGTACTACTACAAGGGAGTGAATATTTTAAACATCATGATTTATTTATTATTTGTATCTAATATACTGTGCTATTCATATATTCTTTCACTTCATTTGGGTTGAATTCAAATCTTAGATTAGATTGTTAGACGTGATTCTCGACACATGTTAGTAATGCTACAAGGTAATAAAATTTTCAGCATTATCATCAACTGTTTGAGTCCCAGTCGCCAAGATTGTTCTCCTACTAGTCACTCGCTACTTCATCAGTTGTATCGAATATATCGAACACTGGAATTTTGCGGAAATTTATCTTTTTCTATGGAAATTGAGAAGCGTCACCCCGCTGTCTGAAACCTTTACACTGGAATTCTTGAAATGCCCGTGGTACTCAGATGGTTAATAAACGCATTTGCATAAAATATTGAAGCTATATTTACAATTACTTTAGTAGCAAATATTATTCATAAATTTCAAGTCGTTTGAAATGTAGTAGAAATATTCCTTGGTATTTGTATGAACGAAATAACATTTCATTTGTTGATGAAATTTAAAAGGTACTGCAAAGGTCTGGTTTATGTTTGTAGGTAGTTTAGACGAGATGGTATGTTCTGACTCATAAAGCCATCTCAGCACATGAAATTTAATTTAAAGTTGCATTAAGTAAAGTTGTTGGCTGTAATTTTGTATTTTATCACTGCTTATAGTATTTCTATTTTCTTGTATGCGAAGTATAGAAAGTACTGAAATCGACAAAACATTCGACCTCAAGATTTTTTCCCCTACATTTTAAATCTCTCTGATTCCTAATAATAAATTTTTGGAATTATATCTGTCTGTCTGTGAACATGATAATTCAAAAACTGAACAAGCTAGACGAATGAAATTCTATACAAGAGTCCCACTTAAATAAGGACCACACTCTCTTAACTTCAAAAGAACGGCAGCTATAGTCATGAAAGTAGTGTCTTGGTTTAGTAAAACGTCTATGCGCTATCCAGTGAGATCACTTACAGCGCCACCTGCTGGTAAACTTCGGAGTTAGCGTTCCTATCTCGAAAATGGCGCAAAATAACGGAAAAATGTCAATTACAAAGTTGTAGAGCGGTATCGATTTAGTACAAAAAGACACCTTGTGCACGTTAATACGAAGAACAGAAAGTTTAAAATGCACATTTGTTTGCCACATTTTTCGAAATTGTGACGTCACAAAACGGGTTAAAAAGAGAAAAAACAATTAGTTATCACAAAATGCCTTTATTTTCGATGTTCAAAGTGCTCTCCGTAATCTACAATACAGATTTGAGCAGCTGTTTAAATTTAATTTTGAACACGTTTTAGCAACAGTAATACGCCATCGAAAGTCCTACAATGTCGGCGAAAAGGGCCACACACCTGATGTTTGAGTTATCACCACAGCAAAAGGTATAATGGGGTCGTTTTTTGCCCAAAAATAACATTTTCTCCTTTTGTCCATGTCTTTGGTGTCACAATTTCGGAAAATGCGAACAAACAAGAATGCTTTTTAATCGTTTTGTTCTTCGTATTAATGTGCATAAGGTGACTTTTCGTACTAAATCGATAACGCTCTACAATTTTATAATTGACATTTTCCCTCTATTTTGTACCAATTTCGAATTAGGAACGCTAACTTTGGAGTTTGCTATCAGATAGCGCTGTAAGTGGGCTTATCGCATAGCTCATAGACACTACTTTCATAACTATAGCTGTCGTACTTGTGAAGTTAAGAGGGGGTGGCCCTTATTTAAGTGGGGACCCTGTATGTAGTTTTAATATCAAAATTGTTGAACTGTGTCAAAGTTTGACCGAAATCCGTCAAAGGGAAGTTTGTCAGTGTGCTTGGAAACAGGATAACTGAAAAACGCAACGATCCAGAAGGATGAAATTCGGCATATGGTTTTATCATCAGAATCGTAGATATGAATCAAATTTTGGATCAGTCCGTCAAAGGGTTGTCTGTTTATCGGTCTGCCTATTTGTGCGTAAGTGAACTCGATAACTCAGAAACGCAACAAGCTAAATGGATGGATCTTAGCGAATCTTACCAAAATTGTAGATTTATGTCAAATTTTGAACCCATTTGATCAAAGGGAAGAGATTAAAAATGCATACTCAAAGTATATCTCACTATACAACGAAGCTGAACACAAAACGCGTCAAATTGTCTAAGTATACGATAAAGCATAGGAGTGAACACTCCCGCAGGTTATTTTAAATAAAGAATTTTATACGGGATTACTTTGAAAGGGAAAACATAGAGAAAGGCCTGTAAATTTACAATGAAGTGATTTTAAATATTTTAACATGTAAATTTTATTTGTTCTTGATAATAAATAACATTTTGTAATTACCATATTATTACGGAATAAAAAAATAGCAAATGGACGGAGAACAAAATAAAATGATCAAAGAAAAAAAATCGAAAAAGGCGATTTTTCTAATGTTTGATTTTTTCTGTAGCCGCAACGAGGCAAGAAAAGTTTTGCTCAAACCTCTTAATAATTGCATATTTTAGAGGCTAAATAACAGAACATATCTTATTTCAATAACTATATTAATAGTCGATATTCATTTTGAAAACGCATGTTGTAAAGGAATAAGGCAAAACGTATCCAGAAACAAAGCCTTTAATATTCAATACATGAGCATTTTTGCACAGAAATAAACATTGCCTAGAAACCTCTATTCTAGGCACAGAAATAAACATTTGCCTAGAAACCTCTATTCTAGGCACAGAAATAAACATTTGCCTAAAAAACCTGTGTTCCAGACACAGAAACAAAAATCCGACGAAAAATCTCTATTCTAAACTAAGAAGAGTTTATGAATGGCTCAGCCAGAAAATTGAACTCTCAGTTTGATAGTTCTAAGATTATTCTCAAGTGCACATTCTAGATTCTTATTCTAAGAGAAGGAAAAATAGAGTGCGGTAATTGGAGAGCGAGAAAAAAACAAAATGGTTCCAAGAGTTTGATATTAAGAAAACATTCCTATCTCCATTCTGTGATCATAGTCACGTCTTCAATCAGGAAAGGGAATGGGAAGAATTCAAAGCTAACAATCCACTAACGAAAGGTAAATAAATGATGAACGCAGCGGAAGTAGATAACAAACGGACCCGCCCTCCACTTTGGAAAGGAACTCGAGTTAACGCTTGCACTCATTGGACTTGTCCCGATCTCCTCTTAGATTAGATTTACAAATTCAGAATGACAGAAGCGTCTCGAACTGTCAGTCAGGCCTTGATCAAGGCGTTTTAGAGTAATGATGGGAGGGAAATAAATTAGACAAAGGGGGGCGGGAATCTTGGATCAACAAATGGTTTCGTGGCTTCAATTCTTGGCTCTTCGTGCTGTGATTGCGTCTGTTGCTTGGCTTCCTTCTCAAAGTCGTTGAGGGAGGTATTGAATTTCTTTAGGGCTTCCACCTGCAGAGATTTGTTATTTATTAACGATTTGCAAAGATTCGAAGTTTACGGAAAGAAAGACATAATCATTGACAATACAAGCTCCACGCTATCGTTTCATTAAATCAGTACAAAACATGGAGAAACGTGAAACTTAAGTCTTTGATAAACCAACTTTCGTTTGATGTAACTTTTGATCATCTTTGAGCCATTGAGAATAAAGATAAAAATATATGTTTGGAAAAAATTAATTTAAGAATGTTTATTAATTTAAGAATGGTGGAAGGAAATAGATGGAAGAGAAAGGAGATAGAATATTGACTCCAAAAATATTTTTGTCTTGAGTTCTTGCCTGTTCAATGTTACAATGAATTATAAAAATGGATCTATCAACAAACGGCTTCATGGGATAAATTTTTACCTCTTCATGGCTGTGTCTGTTTGTTGGCTTACGTATCAAAGCCATTGTTTGACTTATCAAATTTTCTTAGGTCTTCCACTATGATGATGTTTTGCTATTTTGTTATTGAATGGGAAGGTTTCACATATCATGTCGTTGTTGATATAAAGACTTATTTACAGGCAATAAAAATTCTACGTTTCTGTTTCATTAAATTCGTACAGAAAATGGGGAAAAGTGAAACAGAAACTTCAGGTAAACAAACTTTAATTTTAGGAAATTTCAATCGTTTTAGGTACTATGTTTGAAATAGCAAAATTTAAGATTATAAATATGTTTAGAAATAATTAATTAAAAATTTATGTGGATTCTTTGTAAAAACAATTGGGAATTCGCAGACGAGTGTTTCTGGATGATTATTTTTTTAAAATTTAGTTTATTTACAAAATCCGTATTAATTCTTAGGAATAAAAAGAAAAGCAAAAAAGCATGAAATATGCAAACTTAATTTATATTTGTTGTTTTATTTATCTAAAGTAACAAGATTTATTGTATTGTTAAAATTCTATTGGTAATCAATAGAAAGTGCATTTATTAATTATCTAACTTTAAAACAATGCTACTGAGAACAAAACTGGAAACAAATGCTTGGAATTGTATCATAGTATCACATATCAAAGGATTTTTTGCTTTTACAGCAATTTACAGAAAATTGTTTAGAGCGAACGAAATTAAATTCAGAGCATAGCTATTTCATTCGACAAACACAAGCAATACTCGAACTTTAAAAAAACATGTCAGCTATAGAAATTACGATTACAGCAGTTTTAGCAATATACAGATATTTTGCCATCGTTATAATATCAACCATTAACTACTTAAAAGATTTACGCATATGCCATTTGGAGCAATGAATACAGTCAAATTCCTTCCAAAACTTAAACTTACTTCTCTGCATTTATGTCAATTTCGGCAAATTAAAAGTATGGGCTGCTAATAAGCAATATTTTCACTTCAGACTTTTCACTTTTTCTTCCTTTCACCTTTGATGAAGATTAAAAATGGGAGAGAAAAAAATGTCTAAATATTTGTGTGCTAATCGCGCGAAAATATGATATTTGTATTCGCAGTTTCGACTGCTTTTTTTCACAGTTGCTGTTTCACTTCTTATTAATCAATTTTAGATTCGATAAGCACATATTCTTCCCTGAGATCTTACAAGCTGGTGCTGAATACTTAGCTTCTGTAATGACTTTTTTAATTCTAAGATTCAGCTTACTACTTGCCATGAATTTCGTTGAATTTACAGACAGAGGTAATCAGGAAGGGTTCAGGTGGAAAAATCGCAAATCCTGACTTGGAATCAATCAAAGAAATGACCAATAGGGGTGTTACGGTTTCTCATTCTTCGTCTATGAGTTGTATGCACATTATTAGCTGAGTAAGAATTTTTTTGTCGTTGGATTTTGAAATAGCGGCTATCGAGCAACGGTCAACCATTAACTACTTAAAAGATTTACGCATATGCCATATGCGCATCGAATTATTGTGCTTTTAAACTTGTTATAAGTCGATACAAAATTACTTGCAACCCATTAACATATAAGGAATTCCATGGACTCGTGGGAGTTTGTCAAAACCATAACACTCACACCGAACAGAAAATGTCATCTTATAGAGAGTAAAGAAAATAAAACAGTTAGGTGGTTACAAAGCCTGTTTTTATTAAGAAAAAAATCCTTCTGAGACCTTTCGTATGTTGACTACGTCCTATAGAAACGAGGCAACGAAAAATTCCTCAACTCAAAAGTAAGTTAGCTGAATGAAGGTTGAGAACGTCTCCAAAGTGAAGTTGGTGCTTGTAGAAAAGTTAGGATCAAGTGATGTTGGAGGTGTTTTTTGATTTCAAATGTATCATTAATTATGAATTCATCCGACAGGACTAAGAAGCCTGCAAGGAAATTTATTTGGAAACCTTTTGCCTTTTACGAGGGAGGCACTGTTAAAAGAGTTTGATCTGAAAAATATCCAGGAAATGAGGAAGTTTTACGGAATGACAAAGCCCTGCACATTGGTTTCTGATGATTGAAAATAACCTTGTTAACAATAATGTGGAATTATGTATGTGTATCTTGAATACTCACTGGACTAATCCAACCTTGCATTTGCCAGTTTTTACCTATTTCCAAGACTACAAATGAATTCGAAGGGACTGCGTATTTTGGATTGTAAGGTTGTCGTGCAAAATACGATTCTTACAAATATTTTATTGGAGGAATAATTCCAAGAGCTGCACGAAAGGTGGCAAATGTGTGTACGCAGGAGGGGAGTATTTTGAGAGAAGTGCTGCAGAAATTTGTGTAACTTCAATTACTATTTTTTAAAATGTCATCTCCGGAATTTTTTGACTCCAATTAGTATCTTCTCTACAAACCACTGCAGAACTATTTCAGATAACCAAGAGGAGGAAGACAAATAAAATTTGTTTCATTAAGTAATAATTAAAGAGAGAAATAAGATGCTTTATATGAATTAAAATGCCTTTACAACATTTTAGATTTTTATGCATTTTGATTTTCCGTGTTCTTATGTAATCGACCATTTTTTGATGTCTTTTATAGGTTTTAATTTTTGTACTCTGTTTTTGGCGCCGTGTTTGAATTTATTTTTATCTTAAGTGTTGCAATTTATTTTTTATCTCAAGTGTGTATTTACATTTTAAACTTTTAAACTCCTGGTGTGTTTTTAGAAGACTCGGCACTTGCGTGACTTGACTTTTTAACCCTTGCCTTTTGGAAATGGTCTTTTAATTTTTTAAAAAGACTTTTAGTATCATAGTGTGTTTTAGTGCTTTTGTGATTATGTGCTTTCGTTTTTAATTATTTATACGTTTGCAAACGTTTTATGATTTTGTGTATATTCTCTGTGTTCAACTTTTTGTTTTCTAGTGCATTGTTTTTGTTCACTCTTGGTGGCTTTTGTTCTTTGTGTGTTTATAGCACTCTGTAAATGGAGTTTTCTCTGTAGTGTGCTTTTCTTTAAATAAATAAATATATATATAAATAAATAAATAAAATCTTTGTCATATTTTGAATTTTAGATGAAAACTGAAGCTTACTTTCAACGCAAAATTTCTTTTTCACCTTGGCTAATTGATTCTAGAGAATGCAAGCTATAAGCCTTTGTTAAATAAATCTGTGGTATTTTCGAAGCCTAACTGCACGTATTTTTTCAAAAACCTAAATATATCATTAATTCCATTCAGTGTTGCTCTCTAATGTCCTCTTGAAGCTTTTGATGGAAGAAACTTTTCCGCTTTCTAACAATGCGTCCCAATTACTAAATAGTCAGATGAAATAAAACGCATTTTCATTCAAACAATGCTCTGCATTAATGCCGGTAGGGAATGGAGCTGGCAATCTTACAGAAATGATGTGCGAACTCATTAGTAGTAGCAACATAACTGGCTGGAACAACAGAATTAAATGGAGCCTCTAGTAGGCAGTCTTTCGCATTGGAAGAGGAAAACTACTTTTTTATTTATATTCTAAATGGAACAGAAAAAAATGGGGCGAGACGTAAAGAATTCTTAACAGAGAGACATAGCGTGGCATTATTTTGAAAGCGCAAAAATCGATTAATTCCATCCGACACAAATTTTGCGATTATTTTTCTTGAATTTAACAATTTAAATTGCATTTGCATTGTTTCTGAATAAATTTACCAAAAGCAATTTTTAAAGACATACTTTTATTGGTACACTAGAAAGTAGAATTTTTATTTTCATTATTTTCTACTTTTTAGTTTTTAGTATATTTCATAATTTATTATCATAAATATTATGGAATGTTGAGATCATGAGTGAAAAAATAACAATAAAAATACAACTTTTAAATATTCACTTTTAGAAGTCTAATTAAAAGTATAATTTCTGTAATTATTTTCTGCATTTTAGTTGTTAATTTGTAATTCATTACCTATTATGGAATATTAAAATCAAATTTATCAAATTCACTACTAGATGACGCCTCTCGTATGGAATTAAAATTAAATTAAATTAATCTATTTAACTGATAATTAAGTTTCGAAAATATTAAAATATTATTATTGTCGTTGGAAAACAGATATCTGTAGAAAATTTCATAATTCTAGCACTACAAGAAGTAAGTGAAAAAACCTTCACAATCCATCTTTCAGTTAGTTAAATAAAAATCTGTAAAAATGTTCTCATTAAAATTACTTTATTTTATTTTACAGTATCGTAATCATTACTTACTTTAATACTGGAAGATACTTTAATAGCATATAATAAGGCGGATAACTTATTAATAGTTTTAGTAACCATAAACTCGAGCAAGACTTCTTACAACTTCTTTTCTTGCGATTTTCTGAAATAATCGTTTAAAAATCCTCTTACTTAATTAACAACGCTTTACGCAGATAATATTTATTACGACGCAAAACAGATTAAAAATCCACAATTTTTCAGTTGTACCAAAAAGAAATTTCTAGCATTTGTTTATTAGTAAAAACATGGCATCTTTCCAATGATTTATAATTAAAACGTTGTATTTCTACTAAACAAAGTTTAGAAGAGAACATTTTAATCGCTTTGTAACAAACTGAAATATAAAGGATATACGACAAGCATTTAAAGCGAATTATTAAACAGTTAAATTGTTTTTCTAAGTCAGTTTCCAGATAAAGAATTAATTAAACATTTGAAATTTTGTTCAAAATCTACTTATTTATTATTTAAGATAACATTACACTTTCATCGCTTGTCTAAAACTGCTGTGCCTGATGGATTTAATTTGTTAGATTTACTTCGTTTTTAAGCCACTCTAGCGTTAATTTGGGACGGATTTCGAAAAAAGTATTTATACATTTGATTTTTAATTATGAATGAAAGGTATTTATGCATTTAAAATTTTGATAAAATTCTATTTACTTATTGATAAAGATAACTTTGCAATTTTATTGTTAGTCTGAAACTTTTGTTATCATATTGATTTGATTTGTTAGATTAACCTCCCATTTTGAAGCTATACGAGAATAATTTTGAGGCAGGCATCGAAATGCTGAGCTGTGGTCAGATGACGATGACGACACAAGAGCAGGCTATCCCATTTCAAACTTCTATACCACATCAGCAGCGTATACTACGCACTTTGGGTGAATAGGGTTTTGAAGTCACAATGCTCCAAAGCCGAGACCCTGTTACCTGAAAAAATGCCACACAGCTGTTGCGAATAGTTAATTAAAAATGAATCTTTACTGAATCGAGATTTTCTGTGGATGTTGAAATTCAAAATGTAGCATAAAGCAATGTCGAAGGAAGGAGCTTTGTAATAAACTTTCATGAAAAATAAATTCATATTCGGAAATTGCAAATATAAGCGGAAAAAGTCGATTTTATAGAAAAGTCCAATTTCTAGAAAATGCACTCTACTGAACGATAAAAGAGAAGTTTGCAGAATTTCATCTTCAGAGAAAAGAAGATATGTAAAATTCTAAGAAACTAACCTGTCAGCTTTCAGCAAATATTACAAAAAATGGATTCATTTTCTTTAGATATGAAGTTAGATTCAGAAGTAAAATTCCTTATTCAAATCTATCAGTTTTAATGGATTAAAATTTGTTAGAGATCACAAAGAAATAGATTTAGTAAAATCAGATTTTAAAACACTCTTTTATTACTATACAAACATTTAAAAATAGAGCTATTCCGGAAAGCTGCATAAAAGTATTTCATCATGTTTTTGAACAAATCCTTTTCTTCATATTTTTATATACTTTTTGGCAAGATTTTCATCTCACAATTCGCAGTAAACACACTCTGTTTACTTGGGTGCAATCTTAAAGCTAAAAGAATACATCGATATGATTAAATTTTTGAAAATAAACTGAAAGGATGCGCTATAGTTTTTGGAAGAAACTACATTTTCTTACATCCCCAAGAAATTTCGAAGATGCCTTATTTTGAAATTTTACGATTACTAAGGTTGGTGGAAACTATTTGAAAATATTTTTGATATTCATTTTTAACAGCAAAGATAAAGTTCTTGAGAAAGTTTGCAGCAAACAGATATTGTTGATGAAATATAGGAAAATAAACAAATATTACATTCATAGCTTGTTTGCTTTTTTAAATTTATTTTTTCCCTGTACATTTTTCATTCAGTATGATAACTGTTATTCAAAGCTGATGAGCTATAGTAGCGATCATGTTGGAAAATAGTTTCGGATGTTTCCGAATTCAGTTTTCAAAGTTTGTGACGCGCGAAGATTTCCACAAACAAGATTCATGTCCTGGACTTTCTGACTGTAGACACTTGAAGATTGTTTGAGCAACTATGTTGATCATGTTGGAAAATAGTTTCGGATGTTTCCGAATTCTGTTTTCAAAGTTCGTGAAGCGTGAAGATTTCCCAAAACAAGATTCATGTCCTGGACTTTCTGTAGATACCTGAAGATTGTTTGAGCAACTATTTATTTACCCTCCACCTGTTTGGAGAAGGTATTTCTCTTATATTTTTCTTTTTATTTTTGACTTCAACTTATGCTTTCAAGCTGTACCTCGGGATACACAGTGTAATTTCTACCTTTATATTAGACAGGCAATATTAATTTCTTTATGATATTTGAATGGTGGGGTTGTGTTAAATTTATCATTATTATTAAAAAACTACATTTCAGATTTCCGAATAAAGTGTTTCTGAAAGTTTACTTCAATATCTCGGAGGCATATTAACGCAAAATAAATGGCGTCAAATCTGGCTTTATTTCAGTTTCAGCTATTATATTTTCTAATTTGGTACAATGCAGCCTTAGGACGTGCAGTTGGATAAATTTCGAAGAAATCACCCCGAATAACTATAGTATCGATATTAATATCCATATAAATATATAATCTTTATTAATCCTTCCGACTCGACTTTTGCATGATTATAATTTAACTATGAAAAGTAGTTTGGTTTAATATTGACGTACTAAAAGTATACTACGAGTTTAAAGTTTTTCACTTTTCTTGGAAAATTCCTGTGACAATATGTCCCATCGTATAGTCAACTGGGACTATTCCAGTAAAACATCTGTGAAACTCTCTTTCCTACCATAAGATTAGCATGTCTGGGAAACAACTTTACAGCTTCGTAATAATAATCTTGTTGTCCGTCGTAATAATAAGTCCGTCATTTGCAATCAGAGAGTGTTTGCAAGTTTCTTTAAACATAATTTTATTCCCTAATTCCTAAAGAACACTGAAAACATAAAGATCCATGTAAAAGTGGGATTTATTTACCAATAGGAAATGAAGTCTAATTTCCAGGACGTATATGCCCATTAGGGCCGAAAGGGTTACAGAGATCAATGAATGGTTAAAATAGGAAATTGCGGCATGCTTTTAATTTCTTCTAATCAACCCTTGCAGATGCAAGTAATTTCATTTACAGTTGTGTGAGAGAGACTCCAGAAGTATTACTTGTAATTTTTTTTAAAAAAAACTTGGATAGGGACTTAGACCTTTTTCAAAAATAGGTCATGTCTTTGTATATAAAATAATGGAATTCAATTTTTAATACTTTACGAATATTCTAACAATGATGAAGTTGGGTCACTTTTGAAAAAAATTTCGTGGAATTCGGATTATATTGAATCACTGAAAATTGAAATAAAGCCAATATTCATTTATGAATTCATATTTAATTTTGAATGAATAAGACAATTTTGTCGCTGAATGCAATGTTTTAATATATCTTGTAAATTAAGAAAATTTACATAACTATACTCCAAAAGGTAGATCCAAAGCTTTTGATTTTGAAAGTTTCGAACGGTCACAACTTATTAGAAGCATTAAAAGCTCCGAATTTGCTCGATTGCTCAGTGTTCAAATAAAGGAAAACCGCACAGAAGATTAGCACATTTGTCACAGCAATACCAAAGGAAAAGTACTAGAAGAACTGAAACAAATTACGTGAGTGTATTTTGTGACTATTGTGCGCTTTTACAGCTCTTTATTAATATTCATTTCTTCTCTAGTTTTCATCGAAAGAATCAGCCTTGAGTAAGTTTTAATTCAATGATCTTTTAAAAATGCTATTGTCCATAATTCTTTCTTTTCAGTCTCCGCTTAGGAATCGGAAAATCCCAAGTTTGAGACCAGATTCCATCGAAGAAACACCACTTTGTTAAGGTATATCTTGATTGTCCTGGGATATACTTTAATATGGTGCTGATATTTTAGAGGGGTACAAGCTGATGTGCCGTCTTTGTCATCTGATCATTGATCAAAACCAAGAGGGCTCTTAGACGGAATGTTACTCCAACAAACTATCTAAAGTTGGATATTCATGGAGAGACCGCTTCACGCAATTTGGAGCGCTTCGCACCAGACCATCCCATTTCCAGCTCATCTATTTAGGTGGGTCATTCATGGTGACTCCAAACCGCCTGTCACTGCAATCACCACCGGCTCCTCCCCCCGCTTTCAAAAAAGGGCACCCGCCTCGAACTGACTCCAACCCACACTCCCCCTTCTCATGGCTCCTCCCTACCGGTGGTTTTAGCATCGCTCCCTTTCTTCAGGATCTCATTTCAGTTTTATGACCGAATGTGCCAAATGGAAAACGAACGACATTGGATTTTAAACTTTTCAACCACAACAGTCAAATTCTCATAGGATATTCGCATTGACTACGGGATTTGGAGCGAGGGGCTCCAAATGGTGTGGAGAGGTCTCACTGTGAAGGTCCAGCTTAAAACTTTTCCAAAATACGAAGCATGAGATAACACCTTTCTTCTATTACTTGGATTAAGACCTAATTCCATCAAGTTTAAGATTTTTAAAGTTTAAATAAAAAAAAGTGTCATGGGAATATTGCTGATGCTTTCATACAGACGACCTAGGACATAGATAGCAGAGTGAGAGAGAGAAGAATACTTCTTAGAGAAACTGAGCCAAAATACCACGCTTGTACGACGTGCTCCTCATAACTTATTCCTTTGTCAGCCTCTTTTAGAAAAGACTTTTTCGAGAATACTTTTACATTTGGGCACATAGGATCGACCAAATCTTAAATCCGATGTTATTTCGTACCAAAAGCTCGGGAAAACTTTTGTTTTCTTCCCTGCCTTTTCCGAGTTTTCTTTTTAAGGGCCACTAGTTTATTCAGTTCCATATCTGAAAATTGAATTTGGAGGTACTACATACACTCGCGTATCTTCGATTTAAAAAAGAATAAGCAGACAAAGAAAAAAAGATAAGAACATTCCGTCGACCAACAGAATATATATATAAAATATTATTTGTCGTTTTTAGATCCAAGACGCGATCAAGTTTTCCTTTCAGCGTATTTGAAACTCTCCTCTAGTTTCAAAATCCGTGTCCGAAGACTTGGATACTCTCCCAAGATAGAAAGAGATTCGGTTTCAAATAACTTTGAATGGAGCATTATTTTTGAGTTCGTTTTACTGTCTGTTGCTCTCTTGAGGAGGAAAAATGCTTACTGAGTGGACTGGAAGCGTATTACATACCTAATCCCCTAAAGGGAGGAAGAAAGTTGATGTTTAAGATACTGTAGGAAACTGGGTGGGGGGGGGCGACTATGGTATGCATGAGATGGCTAGAAAATGACCCTCTGCAGTATCGGAAGAGATGGGGAGAGCTCATGCCATCAGAAAATATGTCTGCGAAGTGTATGGAAATATGGAGTTTTATAGCCAGAGAATTTCCTCTAAACTGGGACACTTCCCATCATTTTCTTACGAACTGAGGCGGTAAACTCTTTCTTTCATAACTAGAGGAGAAGATTCGGGAGAGCGGTTAAAATAGTGAAGTTTGGAGCGATTGACAGAAAAAATATTTCATATGCATGATTGCATCCAGCGTAAACCTCCGTTCTATTTTCGCTATGGGAAAAATTAAATTTTTTTCTTCTCAAGGTAGTACCGAGAAAGATTTTTATTTTGACAGAAATTTTTAAAAAGTGCAGTATCTATAGGAAGTTTTCGTTAGTCATTTTACATAATAACTTCAGAAGAACTTATTCGTAACTGTATCTCATATTCATTCAGGTAAGATTCAGATTTTTCTTATTTTCCAAAATGTTCACACATACTTTTTAAATCTCGGGTGAAATAATTATTTTTGCATAAACAAAATAATAATCTTAACAAATAATAAAATAAAAATGTTATTATCTTTTTTTTCAAATAAGAATAATTGAATTGTTTTGTTTGAACAATGTTTATTGCACTGCATTTTTGAACAATAGCTTATCTTTTGTTTTTAATTTGTATCTATCCCAACTTTTACAATAAAATAGACATAAATATGATATTTTAATAATTTAGTTTTACTAATTCAGTGCTAATTTAGTTCCCCCATATATGCTTTTTTCTTCTTATTTAAAATGTAGGCCCAGAGCGAACACGTGTTTTAAAATTGTGTTGAAATTGTAATTGACCTGAAGTTTTTGGTTTGTTAGAAATCTTATTTAATTTTGCTAATCTCTATTTCAATGTTTATTTTGCATTAAATACTCATCCAGTTTCGTAAAGGAAGTTTATGTAACAGCTATCTATCATTTAGTCTATTATTTATCATATTTGTAAACTGAAATACTACATACACCACTGATAAAGTATGGAAATCAAGTAATAAACAGATTATCAGGTTATCTTCAGATTATCGGGCAATCAACAGATTAAATAGGCTGATCTATTAAAAGGCGGAAAATTGTTTCATTTATCACATTACCAAGTTAATATTCAGAATACCTAGATAATCTGCATATTATTTTCTAGGCACACTTTAAGGTGAAAATAAAATGTTTTTTAGAACAACAGTAACGTTTTTCTACGCTTAAATGAATACCTAAACAAAAAACTCAGTAATACTAGTCCCTACTAACTGAAAAAGTCATATTATTATTCTATAAAGTTATAATTAAATTCATAAAATAATGAGCAGATTGTAAATAGAATAAATTTGCAATTGTTAAACATGATGTTACTAATATTTCAACAACACGCCTTTTCACTTTATTGAGACGCGGAATTCGTTAATGTGCACATTACCTGGATAAAGTACGGAAAACTTTTATTTTGCAGATTATTCCACACTTTAATAAAAAAATAAGATAATCTGCACATTAACAGTTTTCGAACGGTAACATACTTATATACTTCGCAAGGGAACCTATAGAAGATGATAGCAATATAGACAAAACATGTTTAGGTAGTCAGATAACGAATATAATGGTAGAATTAGTGACTTAAAGCAGTTTTAGGGTAAATTATATGTAATAATTTCCAGTAAAACGTGCTCATACGAAACGAATATTAAACCAATGTTCTACATGTATGCATTCATATTCTGAAAATTAGAATACAACCATACTAAGACAAAGGACAATAATATGGATAATATTGAAATTATACGATACAATACAAGTAGTAAAAAAATAATCAGCAAACATTTTGATGCAAGTAAAGCTTCCAAAGACAAACATTGTCTGGATATCATGGAATATATCCATATCCGCAGAGCAGACAAATGACAGATGAACACGTTGGCGCATGAGTCGTTTCATCGCGTGTGCTACGTTTCAGGAATAACGAATTAGTTAGTCTGCCAGGTATCTTCGGCGAATGGAATGCATATCGAGACTCAAGCGACATCAGAATAGATCATTCTAGTAGGAATTGATGTGAATATGACTTGAATATTTTGTGTTTTATAGACTAGTCAACTGAAGGATGTACCAAGCTACTAAGGGCTATATTTTCCTTTTTGTTAATTCAGTAGTGTAAATCATCAGTTAGTGTGTTTGTCACGACACATTATCAATAGTAGACAAGATAGATTAATCTTATAAAATGTAGCTAACAAAAAAGTAATAAGTTTGTTAGGATTGTGAAAGAATTCAGAAGTTTAATATGAAAGAATAATAAAATTGTGAAAGAATAATATTGTGTGGATTTGTACAGCAGAGACGCTCTTCAAATGTTGAAGAAAGTCTCAGTCAAGTCTAAAGTGACTTGAAGACTACCTTATTCAATAAGAATCAAGTTATATACTGACAAAACTAATTTTTCGTGAATTAGTTTTCAAAATCATTAAGGAGCTTTATCAAATGAACAGAAAACTTCAAAGGATCTCGATGTTAGGTCTCGGCTTCGGAATCAGAAAAATCTCAGGTTCGATATTCCATTCCACTGAAGATCCTCTATGCACGAAGGTGTAATACACGCTGAATATGCCGTTGAGAGTCAAACGTCTGGTGTGGCGTAAAATTTTGGAGAATGGGGTACAGGCTGGGGTGTCGTTCTCTTATCTGACTACGATTCGAAATTACCAGGTCCATCACAAAGTAACCCTCTTGTAGCTTCAAAATGGGACATTAATCTAACTAAATTAAACTTCAAAATTTCAAATTGATTTCAATTGAAAATTACTTTTAGTTTAAATAAATGAAATTAAAAATATTTCGTTCAAATTCAATACATCGAATCAGTGCAAATGTGAGTACGTGTAGAAAAAGGAATCCATATCAGTGGAAAGAATATACTCAACAAAAACTATCATGTGATCCTAGAAACTTGCTTTTGAGAATTTTTATAAAATGTTTTGTGATAACTACTTCATAAGTTTCATATTGTAACTACTAAATAACCTTTTCTTGAAATATAGAAAAAGAAATATTTTTAAAAGAGAGAAAATAAATATTTAAGAAAAAGTATTGTCAGATTTCTATAAAATATATGCAACCTTACTCGATGAAAAATTGTCTGTTATTTATTGCATTGCTAAGATATTTCTTGTTTTCTATATGCATAAATCGGTGCAATACTACACTAGTCCTTGGAGTTATTGAAAAGCTAAATTCTATATTTTCACTCTATAGAATCTGATCTCTATTTCATTCAAAAAAATCTTCATATTTCTACGTTTCGAAAAATATACGTCAATGGATCTCTGGGGAATCTTATTGTTGGAGGAATAGCACTAAAAGCAAACATTTTTTTGGTATTTTTAAACTTTTGACGAAATGAGTAAAAAAAAAAATAAGAGCAAGCTTTTTGCAAATTGAACGTATAGAATTATTTTTCGCAAAAAATTTACAGATTTCTTGCTTTATAACACCACTAATAAATAGCTAATAAATAAATACCAAGTTGAGAACAGAGATGTTGTAGAAGTAGTAATTTGCGATATATCTCCCGGGTCTTTTACTCATATATCGATTCCGGACAGACATCAATAATCCGAAACCAGTCCGTACTGTAATATTAATGAGTAGGATTTAAATGAATTGCTTCTAGCATTACTGTAAAATTAGTTAGCATTAAAATGTATAATTTCAAATTTATAAAAAATTATAGTAGTAAAATATGATTTTAAATTTATGAAAATGTATTAGTTCCAAAGCATGATTTTGCCACTAAGTCTTTTTGCCCGATTTTTAGAGTCAATTTATACCTTGACATTTAAGAACAGGTGATGAAATTCCCGAAAGACTATATTGAAATGGACTGTAATCCATATTTATACCTATAGGCAGACATTTATGTATTAATCCTCCAGTTGTGTAACCCGCGATTTACACGGGTTGGAAGTTAGTCTATTTCCTGCTGCGTGTGGCGATTTCTGCTGGCTAGAGGGCTCAGATTATACTATTATAGTAGTGAATTATATTATATTAGCAAAGCGTTGCATATAAATAGAAGTTCACTTTGTTCAAAAGCATTTGGACCAAAGCGTAGTGTTGCATCTAATAGTTTAAAAAAAAAATTTGACGTTGGAGGGTTAAACCATCAGCAATCTGAAATATGAAAAAATTCAAGCAATCTTGAGACGCCATATCTTTGAGTTTTAATTTGAAGATTGATTTCAGTCCATATCTAGTAGCTTGTTGTTTCACTTCAACTGAGCATTTTTCTGGTACTCTAAATCATAGCAATCAAAATGTTTCAATTTTTATCTCTGTTCTTATTTTAAAAATAAGAACTTAGCTTCGTAAAAGGGATAAATACATTAACAAATGTTCAAATATAAAGAAACTAGTGATCTGCTAAAATATGTCTCTATAATTTCTTGTGATAGTAACCTTATGCATTTGCTTTCATAATGATAATTCTATTACTAAGTCGTTTAAAGTGGCATTGATATTACGAGACAGTTCTAACGGAGTGTTGGTTCATATTTGTGAACCAAAGTCTTAATTAAAATTATCTAAAGGTCTTACAAAGAGGAAGTTAAATTTGCTTACGGAATAAAATTAAACTTGTTTTTACATATCTTAAGCTGCGCATTCACGAGAAGGTTAGCTATGCCTTTTGTCCTAAGACTGTTTTTTCTCCACCCATTTTAGTAAAAAAATTAGGCAAAGCATTCACGGATGTTCCAAAGTTTGTTTTGAGGCAAGGTTCTAAGTCGCAGAATTCCTGCCACACAGACTCCTCTTCTCCCACGCGGGGGAGTTCAAGTTTCATTTCTAGCCTCGACGCGAGGTGCCAATGTAGGCATATCCTTTATTTTGCCACTACCCTCGTATCGAGGTCCCAAATTGGAATTGGCGGTTTGAGTTTTGGAATTTAAGTTCTTTTGAATTCCCCCATTTCGAAAAATTTGCTCCAAATTTGACAAGTTTTCGACCTTGACGATAGGTTTTTCCTTCCCGTGTTCCAAAAATTTTATTTTGGAAAATCAGTGAATGGCCTGCTTTAGATTCCAACCTTCTAGAATGAAAGCCTTTCATAAAATAGTAAGAAAATTTGACTAATCCTAGGTACTTATTACACACTGATTAAGCACTTTTAAACAGTTTTCATCTACAAACAATAACAAAGTTCATACATAAAAGTCAATAAACAAAGTTAAGAATTAATCGTGAAATAAAAATTGGAGTTTCTGTTACTTATCTGGGATTCTATTCTTCTGGGAAGGGAGTCTTTCATGAAACGGTACGAAAATATGACTAATCCAAGGTGCTGATTATATTTTGATAAACACTTTTGAACTATTTTCATCTAAAACTAAGCGTTTTTACTTGCTTTGGAATAGCATTTAAGAATTATTAAATAAGAATTATTAAATTTCTAGTGTGTCAAAGGAAATAATTATTTTTAAATGATACACGATAGTATTCATAAATTTTTCAACAGTATAAGACAAAGTTAATAATGTAGGAACATTTTTCATGTAGTAGAGGACCGATGGATATAAAGTGAGATTTAAATAAATAACAAGCCAATGTGTTAATTACTTTTGGTGTGCCATAAAATCTACAATGGAACTCCTTCTACCTCCTCCCCCCCAAAAAATTAGATAAATCTTTCAATAATAGATAAAAAAATGTGAATTCTTTCCATGATAAAATTAAAATTTTAATCTTTAAACTTCACTTTTCTAAGCTTTATTAATATTCATTATATACTTTTAAGCAAGTTTCATTTATAACATAAACATTTTTTCCTTTGAAATGGCAGTTTTCACTACTGTGTGATGAAAATTATTAAATTTCTGATATGTCACAGAAAATTATCATTTTTAAATAACACACAAAAATATTCATAGATTTTGAATCGCCATAAAAACAAACTTAATAATGCAGCAAACTCTGTCATCTTTAAGTAAAAGATCGATGGATATTAAATGTGATTTATGGACAAAACAGGTCGATGTGTTGACTATTTTTTGGCCTGCCATCAAATTGTCTGCAATTCCAAAGAAAAACTTTCAATAATACATACAAAAATAAGAACTCTTTCCATAACAAAATTAAAACTTCAGTCTTTAAACTGCACTTTTCAAAGCTTTATTCAAAGCTTTATTAACATTTTTATGTTTTAAATATGCATAAACTACCGTTTAAAATAAATGTTCTTTTATTTTTGAACTCCATAGTTCGACACATGACGCAGAAAAATGTTGACTACCGCCAGACAGCTCTTGACTGCAAAAAAAGAGAAAGATGTGCATCTCTAACATTTCATCATTTTAAATATTCATTTTAATGAATTAATGAGCAGGACTGCAAAAAAAACTTTGCTTCCTCTCTTCTTCTTGGATCAGGTCCAAAGTACTCAACAATCGATTCTGTTACCATTCCCGCCAACACCTTACACAAGAGTTTGAGAGCTTCTGTAATTTTATACATATTACTTCCAAAGAACTAGTAGCTTTTTTTCTTGATCTCTGCTATTAACTTAAATACTGTTGTTAAGAACTGCACATAAAAGCGTAGATACATAAGAGCATCCTTTCTGTCTTACTATTACCTTCGTTTTGCCCATTAAATGTTAAAACTTCCTCTTCTATTTGCATTTAAGTTTTCATTTTGTGCAACACTCGGCTTTAATCGCATACTTATGTTTAAGACGAAGTGTAACAACGAAAGAAAAAAATTGGCAAAAAATAAAGCAGTGTTTAAAGTTTGCTTTTTTGAATATTCTTTTATGTTTGGATGCTTTCCCTGAACTTATATTTATTAAAAAAAGATAGTAAAAATTTTGTCGCTGCTTTCTCTTCTTTAGATATTTAAACAATGGAAAATAAACCATTTTCTCTTCCTCGCTATTTGAAAAATTGATTTGGGGGTGAAATAAAATTCTTTTCACACTGGGAGTTTTGAGGAAAGAAAATGTCCTTTATTTGAAAGATTGTATATATGACGCAGCAACTTATATTTAAAGATTGAAACTTGGTTGATATATTTAATGAAAATTGAAAGCGGTTTGAAGAGGAAAAATTGCAACATTCGTGATAAATTGGAAAGCTGTGAAAATATATCATATTATGACTGTATATTGGGAAGAAACATTCACTTGAAGAAGAAAAGGGAATTGATACGATTCACGAGAGCTATTTTTGTGATGCCATAGTAATTTTCACAGATGACGAGGCGTACACTTGAGCCAGCAATTCTAAACTTTCACACCACATTAGCGGGAGGATGTTGTGGATTTAATTTGCATCATGCTTACGTGAAAATTCAATCTTTGTTAGAATCGGGTCTCTACCCATCAAACATTCGACTTTTAATCTGGGTATTCACGAGAAGGCTAGCTATGCCATTTGTCCTATGACTGTTTTTTTCCACCCATTTTAGTCGAAAACTTAGACAAAGTATTCACGGATGTTCCAAAGTTTGTTTTGAGGCAAGGTTCAAAGTCGCAGAATTCCTGCCACCCAGACTCCTCTTCCCCCAAGTGGGGGATTTGGAGTTTCATTTCTAGCCTCGACGCGAGGTGCCAATGTAGGCAGATCCTTTGTTTTGCCGCTACCCTCGCATCAAGATCTCAAATTGGAATCGGCGGATTGAGTTTTGGATTTTAAGTTCTTTTGAATTCCACCATTTCGAATCATTTGTTCCAAATTTGACAGGTTTTCGTCCTTGACGATAGGTTTTCCCTTCCTGTGTTCCAAAAATTCCATTTTGGAAGAGCTGTGAATGGCCTGCTTTAAGCTAAGACTGTTCCATGAAGCTACATGCTCTCTATTAAAAAGAAAAATGTCTGACAGGAGATTATAAGAAATGTTATAGTTTCAAACGAACATTTCTGCCTTTATAATTTAGTTGCATTTATTTAAAGTAGAGACAAAATGCAATTTTGTTAGCAACTATTAAGCGTGTACAATGGAATTATAAAAGTGTACCTATAGCTATAATTTAATATTCTAAGGGAGCATCCCTAGATATGCAGCTACAAGAAACACCCGTCATAATGACAGTTGTTCCAGAAATCATGTTTTTCATCATGTGAAGAGGAAACGCAGTGTTCAGTCAACTGAATAAGATAATTTCAGAACAAGATTTAAGTAAAAATTGTTTATATCAACCTGCTTAACCCTCTAATACCGAGAGAGGCTGTCCGGGGCGGTCTAGAAATTTTCCCTTAACGACGACGAAGGCCTGTCTGAGGCGGTTGGCTTCTTTTGAGGGGAGGTGAGTTTCTGAGATCGCTTAGGAGATAAGCTTGTTAAGGGCTCCAATTATCCTTGCCCACTCTAGCACATTTTCTTGCGCCTTACAGCAGGGGGTGGGGGTGTATAACCATCAGTCGGTCAAACAAAAACTTCTTATTGACAAAAATATTTTGCATTTTCGAATTCGCGATAGAATACATTAATTTTCAGCAATAAAAACTGCTCTTTTTGGGGTCGGAAATCCGAAAGAAAATCCGACCAAGAAGGGGTGAAATCGTTTTTCTGCGGTAAAAAGAAACACAATTTTGGAAAAAAGCAAACTGAGAAAAACAGCTTTAAAGATTTCAACACAATAAAATTGTTATAAAAACAACTTATATCAAGCTAGCTTTTTTCAGAGCAATAACCTGATATTTGCAAGTCCTAAGGTATCAATTTTATGAAAATATATTATTATCATAATTATTAATGAACATCAACATATCCAGGGATAATTAGAAAAAAATAAAAAAATTAGAAATTTTTCACTTTTTCAAATTTTTTAGTCAAAATATTTAATACATGATCTGCAGTATTATTTATCAAATATCTGTTATAACAGAGCAAAAATTTAAAACCATTTTATTGAAATTTTATTGACAGTGAGAATTTCAAACAAAAAGAGAAACGAAAGCAGTAATGATGATGATTCAAATGTGCTTAATAAATAATAAGAAACGAAAGTAGCAAAACAACAAGCAAGCGAAGAATAAACCGTTACTGTTGGAAACAACTATCTTGCTTCGCTTTCGTGGAAAAAATTAGGTGGCTTTGCAACTTGCACATGATATATGCATGATTTAAACATTGGAAGTGGGTGTGGCACGTGATACCGTGTTAGACAAAATATCTTCATATCTCACTAAATATTTGTCTGATTGTTTTGAAACTTTCAGATTATTAAGTCAAAGGCTCAAGGATCATTTTCCACTCAAAATTTGAAAATCGATATTTTCATTGATTTTCCGAAATTTTTAGGGTGCCAAGTCCCATTAAATATAATTTTACACCCATCGCAATTTTTGTTCCTGTACTTGAAGGAGTTATATTGAGGAAACTTTCACAATGGGGTTTAAGGGCGTAAGATCGCATGAAACCTTTTCCATCAAGTACTTTTATTAACTTGAGAAAGAAGAGGAATAAAACATTTAATACCTTTCTATTCTTTTGATTGATAGTATATACTCTGCAATTCCTCAAAAAACAGCCAAAAAAGGTCTACCACATTTTTTGTTATCCATCTCGTTCCTCTTCCATCTTGTCCCAAGTTGAATTTTCTTTTTCTTCTATCAACAATTGCTTTTCCCGATGAGCTTCTTGAAACATTTTTTGCTGCTTACTTTTCCATTAGAAGCTCAGCTATAATCCAGCAGATTACAATTTTTGAGTTGGATCAATTCGTCTTCCGAAAAATCCACCTAAACTCTCTAGTCCCTTGATCATTTTATGTCCTTTCGACTAACTCACGACTCTCAGTGCTATAATAGAATTCTATTGTATATATCCATTGTTGAATTGCTGGTGAACTGATCCTTACTTCTTTGCTATGATGGTCCTGGACGGATTTGGTAATGGTGACAAAGGAGATTACAAAAGAGAGCAGACACAACATAGGAAAAGAGTTTCCTCTGCTAAAAACATTTTATTAGTTTTGGGTAGTATTGAATTGAAAGGTATGTTTGTTTAGAGCTTTTATCTGTATTACCTTAGGGACAGTGTAGTTTACGAAAAGGTATCATATTTTTATTATTATTACAAAAACATTATAAATGAATTGTTATTTGTACGTGAAAACTTCACGACTCAGGTTAAAAGGGACATAAGACTCTTAAACCTTGAAAAAATGGTGGAGAACTGTTAAATTCGATACATTATATGTCTGAAACAATGCAATTCACAAACTCACTTCTTTTTTCTAGAAAAAATATCTGTCATTTCTCTTATAGTACACACATTTTCCAACCTTCATATTGGTATGTATTTATTTGAGAGAGTAATAAATCTGGGTATACTTTTTGGAGAAAAATGAGATAGTCACCTCGCGCATGATTATGGATAAAATATTCATCTAAACACAATAATTTGTGTATCTAAGTAATCAGAACAGCCTTTTTTTATGAAACCGGACCTCAATTTATTAACATTTAAATTTAATTTCTATTTTATATACCAATTTAAAATAAAAATGTTAAAAATAGTTAAAATTTCAACTTTTCTCTCCCCCCCCCAAAAAAAAGCTTGTTTGGAGAAATATGTACAAAAATGTGGTTCAATTTGTAGAACATAACAAAATACATATTTGGTAAAAATGTTATGTAAAAATATTCGATAGTTCTTGAGATATCGTGCGCGCAATATCAAAAAACACGTTTTGAGATATAGAGCTTTAAAGATTGGTCATATTCAGTGTTTACGTTGAAGAACTGATTCATTTTCTTTCATAACTTTCATAATTATAGGAATTTTTTTATACGGATTGTTTTAAATTGTTGAGAATAGACAGAGACATAATGTATATATTTTTCTAAAATCGAAAATTTTCGAGGTTTAACAGTCGTATGTCCTCTTAACTTGACTACAGAGTTTAACCTGTTATTCATAAGCTGAGACAGATTTGAGTCGCTCAGAAGCCAAAGGGGATAAGTCCATTTTTTGATGTCTTCTGGTTTTTGTAAATTTTGATGGAATTAACATCATTATTTTTAGTTATTAAAAGAATTACTTGTTGCTTAATTATCAGATTTTATATACTTTGACTAATCAACTTAATTAACCAGAAATTTTAAAAATTATTGTATCAAAAACCTGGATTTTCTCAATTTTTTTCTGGACTTATCCGCATTGGCTTCTGAACGACTCATTTAATATCTAGGAAACAGACTGGGGCCATAAAATAAGAGCTATCTTTTAGATACTTTTTATTCTATCTTAATTGTTGATTGAAATTGTAATGATAGAAGTAAGTATTTTACATTTATCATAAAGGTTCCAGTATTTCACATGCAAGAAAAAATATTTCTCATTTTTACATAACTTTCAAAATTTTGAAATCTGTTGATTCCTTATCATTATTATTAATCGAAAAATATTTAAGTTTAAAAAAAATAGAAAAAATGATGCTCAGTAATCCAAATAGCATAGCCCTTTGCAGATTTTTATACAGAGCATTGTACCTATCAATTCTTAAAAATCTAGCTGGTATTATTATTATTTAGTTTATTACAGGATTCAATTTCTTTTGATTTTTCAATTGTTGGATTGCTTTAGTGATTGTTTAGGGCAACAAATATCTGTGCTATTTACTGAGATGGCTCGCTTAGTTCAATAAAATTTTGCTTAATTTTTTATTTATTTTACATTTATTTTATTTATTTATTATTTTTAACATTAATTCATTTTTTGATTATAAATTTCTTTTGGAACATCCTAGACCAAATTTTGATATTCTTTTTCAGGAAAACGATGAAACTGCAACCAAAAAATAAAATTGCTAAGTAAATTAAAAAAAAGAGCATTCAAGCATTCCTGCGTTATACGTGTCTGAAAGAGAAACAAATGTACTTAAAACTCATTTGTAACTCGAAAATCGCAGAAATTGTTGATCAGTTCTTGAGTTTGGTTTAGTTTTGTATTATTTACGTCCCGTTTTGAAGCAACACGAGAGCTAGTTTGGAACGGACCTCGTAATTTTGAACTATGATCAGATGACGAAGACGATGCATGAGCCGGAACTCTCTCTCCAAACGTCCGCGCCATACCAGCGCGGAGGAAAGGAGAGTTTGATCCTCGGTTTTAGATTTAACATGAACCAGGCACATATACAATGTGGTTCTTCGGTGTAATCGGGTTTCGAACCTGGAACCATCCGGTTCCGAGATCTTACCACCCGAACACCGCGGCTCTGTCAGTCTTTGACGATAAAGGTGTAAAATATCGACCAGAAAAATTACTGATGATTTCTCTCTCTCACTGATGTTTTCAAAGTTTAACATTTTATTTTATAGCATAGGTAAGGGCGTCCATGTTTAATTATGAACATCATGCTTGCGTTCCCTGAATATTTCATTGGTTCCGTTGAAAAAACAAAAGCATAGTTCACCCATAATTGGTCCCAAACCACTTAATAAATAATGAGAATAAGATGAACAATAAAACCTATTATCTTACATAAATAAGTGAATAAGTATTACATAATTCATTTGTACTTAATTCGGACGATAGGTTTTGGAAACCTTTATGATTATTAATAACGTATAAAAGAACAGAGGTCTTACTTATTCGTTTGCTTCATGTTATGATTGCATTTTTTGAAATGTCATATTACAATATTAAATTGTTTCAAATTACTATTTCATTTTTTAAATGCCTTATTACGATATTAAATTGCTACAAATTACCATTTAATTTTTAAAAATGTCTATTTACAGTATTAAATTTCTTCAAATTACGAATTCCTTTTTAAAATGTCTGGTTAAAGCTTTCCTCCGATTAGGTATAAAGTGGCGGATGTATAACGATATATTATTGCATTTACCACAATTTATGGTAGAAAGGTTATTGCTAAAATTCACATTATCTCTACAAAATAGCTATAATTAATCTTTTGAAAGAATAAGAAACAATCAGTTTTTTGGTGTAACTTAAACCTTTCATATCTTTTATGAAATGGCCAAGAATTTTCATCGGCAAAATGATTCCACCGTTGTTAATAATAAGAAAAAAATTATCTTGAAGTTTTTCGCACACAGAATATCCATTATCACACTAAAGAATTGGTAGAAGAATTTTTTGGAAGTATCATAGATGTGAATTATCATGTCTACAAATATATTATCCCGATAAAGAAATTTTTTAAGCTCATTCGAAATGTTTTCCCTTTCTGTGCAATTAAATTTTACATAATGAAAATAAGGTTAATGGAAATATACAAGAAAGAAAACCTTCTTCAATTTGCTTGACTTATGGAGTCCATAAAACTTTATTTAATGTATTGTTACAATTGTAAACAATCCGACACGCAGGATAATGGAGAATGAAGGTTTATTCACAAATGTGCAGGAAAACACGTACCACAGGAAACAGGAAACAATAGATCTTGCACAGATTAGCAATGTAAACAGACAACAATTCACAGGTAATAACAGTTCAGCACTCTGAGATTTAGCAACACAAACAGTCAGCAAATCACTAATAACGACAACAACATCACTTTCAATAACGCTCAGCTAGCTCGCACTACAAACGAAACTCCAAAGTCGTTCCAGTCGATCAACACACTAATACTCAATACCGCTCGGCGTCAAACAGCTTACTAGCTCACACAGCGGATATAACTCCAAAGAGAGATTTCAAAGACGTTCGCACTCCAAGGCGATCCCAGTCGATCAACATGTTCAAAGTCGATCAAGATTTACTCCCCGTGATGCAAACGCACTCCTTATATAGTCTCCCCCGGGAGGCCGTGACGTCACATGGAATCACCTAGCACATTCAAGCGTATTTTCTTTCCTAATAGAGATATCGAGAAAAGGGTCGCATTTTCTGGAATCATCGATTTGTCGCCAAGGTTGCCAAATTTGTCGCCAAGGTCAGGGGTCCATATCCGGCTGCTGCCAGTATCCCATACTTACCCCTGTAAAACTCTCTACCCAACCATAAAACTAACAGTGTTGGGAAGCGACTTTCCATGTTTGTAACAGTATTGAGTAGAAATTCAGAGCGTGAAATATAAAGACGGACGGATTTTAAGAATTTGACTTCTTATTATTTCGTGTTTGGAAATGTTTTGGATCTATTGAATGAATTGAAATCGATAGAGATAAAAAGTCCTATTGTTCTAATGATTTTAATTTAGAGATACATGCAAGCTTTTATTTCAGCTTATCTTATCCTTTCTTCGTGATTTATCTTGTAACATTTTATATTTCTCTGCTTCAGAATTATTCATTTAAAAAATTTTATTTGAAATGGTAGTTGCGTTTATCTTCCAGATAAATAGCACGAAAACTGCATCACTTTAAATATGTAAATGCTACTCAAATACTTTTCTCTGGAAGGAGAAATAACACAAAACACTTCAGTAACAACATGCGGTATATGCACAATGAAAAACTCGTAAATAATAAATTGGGCTAAATGAAATATCTGGATGACAATTCCCATAACAACATTTTCTGCTTTTAAAGTTTAAATGAATAAATAGAAATCCTTTATACTTTTTATAATGACTTCTTTAGCGTAATACATTTTTAGGAAATGTAATTGCTAAGAAAAAGCAAGGATAAGTTACAAAAATAGATCATATGTCTTTTGTGTGGATTGTTGGAAAAATATCGCATAATAAGAAAGTAATATGATTCAAGACTTGTCGCAGGGAATTTTTTAATGCTCTATTCGAGTTTAAGGTAAAAAGATGCTATTCGACGATAATTAATTGTTGAAATGCATCTATCATGAATCAAATTTAAATGTCTATGGCTTGTATGTGTGCTTTTAAACACTTTCATTTTCATTAACTTGTTTCATATTTGTGAAGATGGAATTTTAAAATGGATTTTTCACCCAGTTCCTGATGACCTGGAGATTTTTTACACTTGTAAGTTCTCGATGAAAATAAGCTATTGTTATATTGACAAAGCTTATTTATCAGTTAATCGAATAGACCAATGAAATCTTGATTCCATGCTAGTGGTCCACTTGATAGTGAATTCGAGGAAAAAATATTTTGAGATTTTTAATATTTATAATAATGAAACCACCTTTTTATGAACTTCTTCTTATCCAGACGGTAGTCTTTTGACGATTTATTAGAAAGAATGTGTTTTTAGTATCTAAGAAAGACAATAGATGGCAGCACCACTTTATTTTTCCCTAATGAATATATACGGTCATTAATATTGTTTTCACGAAAAAAATAAATAAATCGAAAGGGTTAAAGACTAAAAAGTAGAAAATAATTAAATTAAAAAAAATTCTTCGTTTTATATACTAACAAATGTGAGTTTTTTAAAACCTTTTTATTAATTATTTTTGTTTGATAAAATCTCTTTTTAAAGGATAAAGATGAGAAAGCGGCATTCAATGAGCCAGTACACCTACCACCGAACTTTCATACACGAACATTTCGAACACGAATATTTATGTGCACCAAGCCCATGGACACGTGGATCTTCTGTGAAAACGGGTTTCGAACTCTCGATCCCCAGTATAAAGTTAACACTGTGCCACCCACATGCTTTCAACAAGCAAGGTTTCTATAAATTAATGACACGATACAATGCAGTTTTTCATGATCACTGATGCCAGTAATAGCTTTTCTGCTACAAAAATCTTTGCTGTTGGTGAGATACTTAAATTACGACTAATTAATAACTATTAAGTACTAATAACAATAAAAAAAATTCCATTTTAACGCCTAAATTGAATGAAAAGCTCACTGTGTAATGTTAAATAGTTTCCTCTCCTTATTATGTTTTTAGAGAACCTAGATTGAGAAAGTTTTACAATTTTTTCCATAAGCTTATGATTTACTTCTTATAAATAGAAGACATAAGATTTAGACATGAGAAATAATTTGCTACTATAATCGGAGAGAAACCTGAGAACCAAAAATTTCAATTAGTTTTAATTAATTCAAAAGTTTCCACAAGAGAATTGGAGAACGGTTACGATGTATAAAAGCACCGATTTTCACAGCGGCAAGAATTTAAGAAGTTAATAATTTAAAGGATCTATTAGAATCAATAAACACTGAGTATTCATTATTTCGGAACCAGTTTTATGAAGAATTTTTAAATTTCCCTCCTTCAAGTTCTGATCTATTACTGATAAATCACAATACGTCCCAAGAGAACCCAATGCCGATAAATATCAGCCAACCAACTACTTATAAATAAAAGACACGATATGAGAGATAATTTACTAATATACAAGGTGTCCGCGAATTGTTAGATACATTTCAAAAATTAATGAATAAATGTAATAATGTTAGAACGACACTTTTTATTTTAAATGAGAGCGCATTTTAAAATGTTTTTTTTTTCGACTGCTGGCATACCATTACGACGTTCTAAATTTGCTGCAGCGAGAGATTTCCATTCCAATGGCTACCAATCAGCAGAAGCCTATGCTCGTTTTCTGGTTTCCCTTTTAAGTTTTTCTTGAATATCTAGAAAACTCTTCAGTTTTCGAATTACAATTGATTTGACAAATCAAAGAGCGTAAAATTCTCTACAAATAAATGCTTTTATTTTTCTTCTAGATTTAATATTTTTAAAGATAATGGCTCTCAAAAACTGAAGATTTCTGGTAATTTACGACCACCTAGGCCACTGTAACGGCGCGTTACCTATATGAAAAAACTTTTTTAAAATAAGCTCTCTTTAAAAAAAACTGTAGTTGTGACCTTATTAATTTTTTTATTAATTTTTGAAATGTGTCCAACAATTTTGGCATACCCTGTATATTTTGATCATAGCAAAAATAGAGAAAACAAATGTTTGAGTTTTTAGCACATTGAAAGAAAGAACTCCTCACGTTTTATACGAAAGCGTCTCTCCATACCGTTAATACTTTCTATCTAATGTTCCCATGCAGCAGAAATAAATTATACCAGTGTTCCTTTAATTAGAACTTGGCGATCCTTTAATTCTTTATGAGTAGGTGATAGATGACTAGTAGTAAACGTACGCCAGTAGAAATTGCCAAACAACACCAAACACGGATAGTTGATTGTTGAGACCGCTGAGTAGAAAGTAAGTATCCTGTGTAACAAACTCGAAGGAATAATAGCAGAAAAAGTTACAAGAAACTTGCAGTTAAAGGGAAACTCACGTGCACCAAGATTAATGAACTAAAAGAGATCGAAACACGAGGGCAGGAAAAGTCATTGTGAACGTGTATAAATAACGTGTTTAGAGCGTAATTTTAGCTGAAGTGATGTCTTTTGCGTTTTAGTATTAAATTCCTATTTCTCCAGAGCTGCATTATTCTAGTCTCAACCTGAAACTGTTTTCTAGCGTGGTAGTTTTTCATAAAGTTTCCTTGTGTTCAGAATAAATTTCTCGGAAACGTCTCATAACTCAGATGGTTATTTTGTTTATTAGTGAAAAGTTTTTGTTACATTAGCAGTAAGAAATTCGAGAAAATATTTCTAAATTTCTTGATTTAGTGAGTGAAAACCCGGAATATGACGCTGAGTGACTGAAAAATACTCAATAGTTTTCTACCTTTTAGTTTTTAATTTATAGTTCATTAATATAAATATCGCAGAATACAGAAATCAATCATTTTCTTAAATTCTCTAACATTTAGCGCCACGCATATAGAATCAAAATTTATTAAATTAATCGGTTAACTTATAGTTATAGCTGAATATAAGAATAAAATTATGAAAATATTAAAATAGAGTATTGTCATCGAGAACACACAAATGTTTAGAATTTTAAAACTCTACCCCATCAGGAAGTGAATGAAAAATAGGTTACAGAATTCCATCTTTACGAACAGGAAACAAGCCAAGTCAAATAATCTTGAGTGTGAAAAAATCTTGATTTAGTTAGCGAAAACTCTGAATATAAGACTTGGTGATTGAAAAAAAAATTAACACGTCTTTTGTTTGCTAGACGGATCCTTAAGTGAATATATTCTTGATATAAAGATTTACAAAAATTATCTTTGCGTGATGAAATGATTTGTAAATATTTTTGTGGTAAAGCATTTTGAATGTAAAACTTTAAAACTAACACATATTGCTGTTGAAGTTTTAAAACTTCTACTATAGCAAAACAGTTTGACAAAATTTATCTTCTGAAGCTGTATAATTATGGCCTTTGTGACTTCCATTAGGAAAATGAAAGTGTAAGGCATAGGATTAGTAAGAAAATACTATTACTCGTATAATGCTATCATTTATCGGATATATGATAACCCCAATAAAGAATAGCAAAACTTCTAAATTTGCTCTCTTTCCAATAAATTTTAAGTATCATGACCAAATATGCTAAGTAGAATGAGCTGTATGGATGGTTAGAATTTTCAAAGTAAAATATATTAAATAGTCAAATTTACTAATTTCAAATATATTTTAAAGCTAATCATTTATTCTAACTTTAAATATATGTTTCAATTAAACATTTCTGTGGCGTAATATCGAGTGAGTGAAGTTGAATGCAGAAGATATTAAAAGATTTCTTTTGATACAGCATCTGATGAAGGAGAATACTCAAACATTTATGAAGAGTGTCTTTTCTATATAAAATATTTAATTAATTAATTTATTTATTTAGAAAATACACACTACAGAATAAAACCCAATCACAGAGTGTATGATATAGAAACAAACACTAAAATAACCGTAAAACACAGATTAATAAGAAAAACAGATAGACACAGAAGTCACTAAAAAACTCAAAACGAATTTAAAAAGCACACAAAATGAAAACACTTCAAGAACAAAAAAGCCGCAAACATTCAGTTTTAAAAACACCATAAGACATATTAAACACAACAAGATCATCAGAGTACCTGTTAAAATTTTGCAAAATTTATAAATAGAAAAATTACTTATGTAATTAAACCCGGTAAATACATTTACAAATAAACAACTCTTCCTCAGACTTCTAGACTGCACAGAAAAAGTGATACGGCTCAATATGTCGCTGCAATCAATGGCATCATTAATTATCTTATGATAAAAGACAAGAAAGATCACGTCGGACCCTCAAACTGTGAATGCCGAAGATATTACATAAATGAGCAGAGGATAAGTCTTGCGGATGATAGAGATTTGTTCGGTAAAATAAGTAACGCAAAAACCTAGTTTGTACCTGTTCAATAATTTTAATTTTATTTTTATTGTAAGGGTCCCAGACAAGACAACAGTACTCAAGACCCGAGTGGACAATAGTGAAAAATAAAAACTTCAAAGCATATTCCATCTTTTTGAGCATTTTTCATATTTCAGAGGGTTAACCTGGAGTTTACGGTGCCTGCCTACTTCGTTCCTTTTAGGATCGCCAAATCTTTGCTGCCAAGAACGGCGATGAGAGAACATTTGTTTTGGTTGCGTCTAGATGTTTTTAACGAGTGACAAGCGCGCATGCGCACAAATTGATCCTTTCATTGGTGTTTTGCTTATCAGGCTATATTGTGCCACGTTTCGATTGGATAATCTTCGATGCAATTAGTCGATAAATTCGAATTTGAATAAAACTTCGTTTGGAATTCTTCGGATGGAATATCTGTTTAGTACCATGTATGTTATTCTGTGTGTTTCGTTTCTCAATGAATAAGTGAAGCTACGATTATTCCGATATGCTGAAAGCGAAGCCGCTGATGTTTTCTTAAGTTAAAAAATTTGCCCGGTACACACTTGAAATGCCGCAAGCATTGCATGCTCAATCTCTCTTTTTCAGGTGACGCATGCGCAAGAGAGCAATAAAAAGCGTACTGCGCATCCAAAACAGTATTTGGCGACGGCACATGAAATTCCGCCAAGAAGAATTGGCGAGAAGACCGTAAACTCCAGGTTTACCCATATAGCAAATTAAGTGACATTTTTATGGGGATATAATATGGTCCTATACAAGTAAATTTTTGACATAATTAAAACGTGCAACCTGACTCGATATTGAAACGTAAGGTAAACTACTACAAAGACAAGCTGCCAGGCATCATAAGATCGGGCTTTATTCACTTGAAAAATGAGCACCATTATATCGCAACCCATAAAGCGAGCTCACCTATCACCGCACGGTAAGAAACTTCCTCTGGATTATCTGTGGGCCCTGGGAGTGCACTCATTGAACATTCTGAATTTCCGTCGGATTCCTGGTGGTAATCTCTTGGCGAGGTAAATTATCACACCAAGAATCGTTTTGACACTTCTGAAAGTAATAATAATGCTAAATAAACTGCTAAAAACTTAACCACGCTTTTTAACTCATGAGATAAGGACGCAATAAATGAAAGACAATATAAGAGAGACGAAGCTGAATTTTTGTGCCCCTGATAAATTATCCTGAAATTCTTAAAATCGAATCTCGAGATCTTCTCTTTTCAATTAACAGAAAATACTTCACAGTACTTGTAGATATTTTCTTGAAAAAATGTCTTATAAACATTAAGACTTTAAAAATGATGGCACAATAAGCCTAAATTCAAACATTCTTGTAGATGCGCAGGATGTTAATAAACTCAACCTCAAAAACAGGGTTACCACCTCCCTGCCTTGGCATCCGGGTAATCTAAATGACAGCCGTTTCAATAGCTTCGAGTACTGAGGCCGGAGTCCTAGTAGCCAATCATCTGGCCACGGCCCGACCTTTCCCGAAGGAGGTACGTACTATCACTGGTGGAAGGACCTACAGCCCCACCATTACTATACCCCTAAGAGAACTAAGTTCCTGTTTACTTATCCGGCAGCAACTTATCCGTGTACTCGCGGTGCACACAGGGGGAAGAAGGATGTTTATAAATGCCGCATTATTTCAACTATATATGAGAATTGCCATATGAAAAGGGACGTTGCTATGTTCTCTCTTTAATATATGGGGCATGGCAATAAATCTATTCGCTCTGTTTTTAGGTATCAAAATTTAATTATCACAGAATAATAGAAAAAAAAACATTATAGTATAGATTTCACAAAATTTGCGGATATTATTCTTGAAAACATGACTTACGAAGATTAGGACTTAAAAAGTGACGACCCAATAAGCCTAAATTCACCCATTCCTATACATGTGCAGGATGTTAATAAATACTGTCTTATTTCAAAAATATTTGATAACGAACTTATAAAAAGTAATTGCTATATGCTATCTTCAATATAAGGGGCAGGGCAATAAATCTACCCTCTCTGTTTTTATCTGTCAAAATTTAATTATAGCAGAGAAATAGTTATTATCGGATCTTCTAACTCGAGTGATAAATTAACTTGTCACGAAACCGATGAACTCGGGAGTCAGATCAGCAATTAAGGGTATACTTTTAATATCAAGCAGAAAAGAAAAATAAACGCTTCAAAGCCTCATTTATCACAGTGTTAACACTTTACCTCCTTTGATCGATGGAACGAATTCAGGATGTTATTAGGACGGACCTTGTACTAGTTTCCGAGAATGCGAGGCGTATTCATGACTCAAAATTTTATTCTATCCTAAACTAAAAACAGACTGAGTAGAATATAAAAGATGCCACGTTCTATTACAACTAAAAAAAGAGACTTCCTGTAATAGCTGAAATAAATAGAAAGCTTGGTTTATGAAAGACAATGTTAATTCTTATATAGAGGAGTAAAAAAAGGAAAAGAATGAATGATAAGCTTAGAAAATAATATGTTTAATATAAGAAAAAACAACTTTCTATTCCTCATTATGGTATAAGGGAATACATTTCAGTTAAGATAGATTGTAGTTACTTAAAAACGCAGATTTTATGTAAAAGTAACACATGTTTTTGCGGTTTAGTTAATTACCTTACTACATTAGTAGGAAATGTGAACATGGAATACAAATTTTTATACGAGGCTCTTAATTTTATGATGTAGTTCATATAAAATAAAAACAACAAAATGATGTTATTTGTTTTTCCGTCATAGAAGAAAACGTGTTAGAATAAGAAAAATGATTTTTGTAAAATATCAAAATATATTTTAAAGGATTTCAAATAATATTTAAATCTCTGTCAAACTTGGGAACTAAATTCTAAGGAGTTGAAAAGAAATTTATATTTTATTCTTGTCAGGTCCAGATGTTTCAGGAAGTATTATTTTACATACATATTTTATGAGCGTTTGTTACTCCAATTCCTATCCATTGAATGTCTGGAATTTTTACACCTGCATTTTGATGATTCAATATGGGCAGGTCTGTTAGAAGTCTAACAAAGCCTTATCGAATTTAATGATTAGTTTTTCGTTTATAGCTGCACATCTTTGAAGAGGATTTAGAAAGGTACTAATGAGCTAAATTTGTCATGAGATTGTATGGGGGACCATGGTGGTCTGTTAGGGGAGCTTAGTATTCGGGATCAGAAGGATGCTGGGATCCAGACCGCTGTGTATGTAGGCCTGGTGCACGCTAAATATGCTTTTGTGGGCCAAATGTCCTCATGTTGGAAGTTTGGAGAATTAGGGGCCAGGTGAGACGTTGTCTTCGTCATTTGAGTACAATACAAAATTAAGAAGTCTGTCCTAGAATGCTCTTGATTCTTGAATGCTTGATTAGATGCTCTTGATTCTTGAATACTTCATTAGATTCTCTTGATTCTTGAATGCTTGATTAGATGCTCTGCTAAGGTATCAGATTTGGGACAGCAGGGTTCCAGATTCTGCCAAAGAGCCGCCATTTGTGTGGGCCTGGCTCACACTAAATCTGACGTCGGGAGTAAAATGCCCTTCCGTTGGTGTGGTGCTGAAGTTTGGAGCGGGAGTTCCGGCTTAGGTATCGTCCTCGTCATGTGTTCATGGTTCAAAATTAATTAAGAGGTCCATCTCAGAACAGATTTCTTGTAGCACCTAAAAGAGACATTAATTCACCAAAGAAAATTAACCAAATTTCGGAGTTTCATTAGTTACAGTAAGTCTCATTTCGAAGCTGTGCAGTGATCGCTAGTGTCAGAACTCGCCATTTTGACCCGCAGCCAGATGACGTTATGCCTCCTGAGCCGACAACCCACACTCCAAACCTCAACACCATACCCAAGTAAGTATATTTGATACTTGACGTCAGATGTAATGTACACCAGGCCGATATGCATGGAAAAGCTTCTATGAAATCGAGTCTCAAACTTGCGATCCTCCTATATCACAGTCGAAATTTCAGCTAGACGGTCAACGCGCCACTTACCGCAAAAACCTACTAGACATAAAGTCTACGCCCTTCTGCTATTATAGAAATAGTCCTTTATTCATTTATCATAGATGCTAATAAAAAACGATTATTCAGTATTATTAAATTTCACAACAAATGAAAGCAACAAATTTTCTATTCCTTAGCTTGAAATCGCACAGACCCTATCTCTGTTTCGATTTAGATATAGGAGGGTCGCAGATTTGAAACTCGATTTCACAGAACAGTTGTCAAGAGGGGAACACCTCGAGCACGAGTATGAGAAGTTGCCATATAAGTAAGTGGGTTCTTGGTTCCCCTGGCGGTACAATAATCATGGTGTTGACTGATTAACTGTCCCATCGCAAATGATGGGACGAACTTCCTTGTGAGGGTTACTTGCATGTGATGCTCGTAATGGGATCTATTATTTGTGGTTTACAGTATCTGCATTATTATCTGTGGCGGATTGGTCATCCAGTTTTACCGGATATCCTTGTAAAGGGGTCGGTGGTTCCTTGAGCAACACAAAATAAACATAATTCACTGACATTTATTCAATATCTACCACTACCTGAGTAGTATAGGAAGGTAGACTCAGATTTCTGTACAAGATGTCTTGATAGACAGATGTTATATTCTAAATAAAGTTTTGAGTTAGGATCATAATATTAAAAACTCAGAATAGCATTATCAGTTTTTGAAACTTTTTCAGAGTTTAAAAGATGGAATGATATACAACATGAGAAGAAAATATTGAAGATATTACATATCCTCATCATTGTATTCGTGGTGTGCAATTTGAGCCAATTCACTGGGGTATCACATTTAAATTTTCAGTATTAATTAAATTTCTCATTAAATCTAAATTTCCATATAACATAAAAAAGTACTTCATAAGAATAGCATTTCAAGTGGAAAGGATTATTAAGCGTTGTTAGACTTTGTGAATTTTTTTTCACGAAAAAAGAAAAACGCAAAGTATATAATTTATTAATGTTTGCAGGATAAATCCGTAGATATTTCGGAAATTGGAGTTCTTTGATAGACAGAAAACTCAAAAACAATTATTTATGAATGAACAATCACATGCGTGGACAGAAAAACTACTAATTTTAGAATTTAATAAATATAGTCCTTACTTATAAAGACTGAAAACACATTATTCAATAGCGTAAAACATTAGAAAAATAAATTAATGTGAATTCAAATGATTATCCTTTGAACAATATTAAAGTTTTCAAGAATGCTCATTTCACATCTCCATCACCAAACCGGAATGTATAATACCCAAATAAAATAAATATACTTCGATGAATACAATTCAGGTCGAAACAACTATTGAAAATAATAAAAATACTTTGATAGAGAAAGTCAAAAATTACTTATTTTAGAATTTAATAAAAATGAAGCTTACGTATACGGTTTGATAAAGTTTCGCTGAATAGTACGAGAGACGAGGACATTTTACGCGAATTTAAATGATTAATCTTTCAACGTAGATAAAAGTTTTCGAGGACGCTCACTTTACACCTCCATTGTGTGTCTCGAAACCAGACCACCTAATAGCCAAATAAAATAAATATACCTCAATGAATCCAATTCTACTCGACACGATAAGCAGGCCGCATAATGTATGACTCGTTATCTTTCCGGACAAAATTTATCTTCCCCAACCCTTGTCTCATTAGGGGTCTATCTTCCAATCATTACAAACGAATAGCTTTTTCGTCCCGATTCCGGAATCCCAAGTCATTGCCAGAAAAGGAAAATATTTCCCCGGAAAAGAATTGGAAAACAGCCGGGCAAGAGTATGCAACAAAGTTGTTTATGTCACGCTGTTCGTTATTTAATACCTTCTCCCAGAATACAGCAAATCCTTTTTCCCGAGTTATGATCTTCACGGCTACAGCCACGAAGCTATAAAGACTCGGGAAGGAGATAATCAAATCGTGAAAATGCTTGGACCATCGTCGTCCATCACTAACCTGGGCATTTTTACTACTTTCCTGAGAGTTCCTGGTAGGAGGACTCCAAGTGGTGTAAGGATTCATGAACAAGCAGTAAAATACTTTCTTCCCCGGGAACACGACACGAAATTTGAAGTGATATTTTTTAGTCCACAGATTCCGTCTCCGGGAATAACAATGTCGGGAACGAGGCACAGGGAACTAAAAAAGGGTTTTCAATTGAAAAGGTTTCGGAATTGGAAGGCAGGAAATATTTTTTATACGTGAGCTTTCAGAGTAGTGGTATTAAAAAAATATGTTCAAAGAAAAATTTTCAGATGTCAAAATTTATGGCGCCTCTGATTTTATATAAAATATAACTATGTTAGTGGAATTATTTGAAAATTCATACGTTGGCCTTATTTAATCTAAAAGAGACTTTACAAAATTGGGTTTAAAATATTCTTTATAAGAATTCTCATGAATAAATTCTAGATCTAGTATTCTAAAATAATAAAATATATATGATTTGATATAGATGAATTGTTTGGAAATTGATATGTTGGTCTTACTTCCTCCAAAAGAGGCATTACTAAATGGGATTGAAAATTATTCATTATGAGAACCGTCATAGATTCTGGATCTAGAGTTCTAACAGAATATTTGATGTACTAAAAAGATAATTAACATTGTGCTCCCCATGTTTACAGGGAGTGCATAATATACAGGGTGTCCTAAAATGTATGCACACTTTTAATAGATGTTATATAAAAACCACTCATGTACAATGAAGTTTCATAGCTGAAATTAATCAATACACATGGAAAATGTTGTCAGCGATCGGTCTTCGTTCTTTATAATTACATTTTTCAATTATTACAATACCGTTTAATAAAATGTGGCTCAATTAATCATTATGCATACAGTTTTTGGATCAACTGATAATGCTCATTTGAAAGTGGAATGCCGTACGAACTTATCAGTTGTTAATTATGCAGTGTGCTTTGTCAGAGTTTAGAGTAACTGGAAATATTTTTTTTTGAAAATACTATGACTAGTGATCTTCAATAAAATAACTATAGAAGTGAGTTATGCCATGTATTCAAGACATGAATGAACTGCGGAACATCCATCAAACTTTAACAATGTGATATGAGGTCCCATCTTCATGGGATTCTGATGAATAGAGGGTTACAGCAAAGAGGTAACATTGGATTTTCCCCGTAGGATACAGGATCTCATCCCGATCGATTTCTTTTTTGTAGAGAGCCTGAAACATAATGCTTATAACTCTAAGCTACTATCAGCGAGCAGTTATTGAAATAGAATATGACCAAATGGTAACTGAGAATTGCAATCCCGTCGATCAGAGTTCACTACAACACTTGATCACTACAGGCAAGCAATGATGCTGATCACTACAGGCAACTCTAAATGATATCTGACAAAATTCTACATTTTTATAAATTGATTTCAGATACGAAAGTTTGATATATATTATTAAATAGACGCCTTCGGCGACCAGCTTGTTCGCTGGGAATTTAAATTCAATTGAATCTCTTTTGTATAAATTGGTATTCCTGGTTCCCTTAAAAAGTAATTTTCAATTTCAAATTTTGATAGATATTTAACCCATGTTCTTTCAATAGCCTTGCACCTATTCTGTTCGTTGTCTGCATAAACGTCCTTAATGGAGTCGAGTAACTGTCTGTGTCACGTAGCATGCAATTGCCCGTTGTCGACATCAACTTCACTCTCTTATTCCTCTTGCAAAATATGCATTTAATTTTAACTTTAAAATGTCGCATTTTTCGTCCAGCAACATGTTAGCTTGATGAAATTATACTGATTAAAACATATCATTAAACATTAAGATATTACCTTAGCTTTCAACAATGGAGGAGAAACATGCAAATAAATATTTGTTTAAACAATGAAAACGGTTTGAATTGCTTTGCAACAATGAAAAGTATTGTTGAAAATTATGCCAAAATATATTTTTAAAAATTTGTTAAAATTAGAGAAAAATTATACGTCAGCTTAATTCATATAATTGAAAAGGTAATTTTTTGCGCTTTCAGATAGTGTAAGAATGATTTTTGTGCTATAATATTTTCGAAAGTTATTAAGGAAAAACGCAAAAAATTGGTTTAATTTTTAATTAATTAAAATTCTAACTAAAATTTCAAAAAAGGACTCAGAGGCGCACATTCCCACTCTCCAAAGTATGTTTGTGCCAAATTTCGTAGTTCTAAGTCCCGCGGCCTGGCCTGTAGAGCGCCAGCATACAGACACATACATATTCTCCATTATTATTGGTAGAGATTGTATTTGTAATAGTTACACAAAGTATGTATGCATCTTTTGGGGAATCCAGTATTAAAATGAGAAGTTAAAAATATATTTTCATAAAGCTAGCTCAGCATAATAACCGAATTTAAATAAAGTTTCAAAAATTTTCTTGAATAAGTACTGTAAAAACAATTTATGGCATTTCTTTCTTTTATAAAGATGGGAACCTATGGAAGGAAATGTTTTTTTTAGATTTGTGCCTGTCAGTTGTGGTAAAAATGAGGTTAAATCTAAACTTCCGGAACTAGTTGTCAGTATTTGATTGATAAGTGTTTCAAAATTATTTGATACGACCGTATAAAAAAACTCGTATCGTAATGTTTCAGACGTAAACTTAAGCATAACTCAGTGAATAAGGAGGGCGATTTGCTGAGTCAAGGATTATTTAAAAAACTTCGGAAATGACATTATAACATATCCACTAAAATTTTTAAAAGCAGGCCATTGAATGCAAAAAACCCGCTCTATAATCTTTTTTGAACTTTTTTCTTGATATGTTGGCGTGTTTAGTGTTTAAATCAATCATGCAATAGTCACACACACACAGTATGAACAAAAAGAAAACTCTGTATGTAACAAAAAGAAATTTTCGAATATTGTTCAATTGTTTTTCTTAAAGATAATAAGCATTCTAAAAAAAGAAAAAAAAGTAATAACTGTTTAAAGCTGAGAACACTGAATTCTTGCCATGAGTGTGTATTTGAATTTTCCACAGACGCATTTAACTCATTCACAGTTACGGACGATATTTCTCGTCCACCCCAATTAGTCACTTAGCGCTAACCACTTGTTATTTTTACAATTTTTGTAGTATTATTTATATTTAATTCTTTCTCTGTAGTATATCTTCTTCATATAATGTAACGTATAACATGCAACAATATAAAGGGCATACAATAATAACAAATACTGATGTTTATTTTAATGTAAAAGCAAAAAACTTGTTTTCTTATGTGTAAAAGCCATATTGTATCTAATGTACCTTGGACCTACCGACATGTTCCTTCATGTGATAAATCCGAAACTCACATATAATGGTGAGGAATTTGAGATGAGCTGTCATCATTTTTTTTTTAAATTACTCCACCAAATAATGATTGTGCGACATAATATCATTGGATGTTTTAAAAAAATCACTACATTCATAGGATGATCTTGAATCGATTTAATTGATCTCATCTTTCCGTTGGCTGAATTGATATTATTCAAATGAATTTCAATGTTCTAGAATTTCAAACCAGCTAATATAAAAGGCATCTTTATTTGCCGTCTGTAGATCTTAAATGACAAATTCAGTATTCAATAATTTTGAATGCAAAAATATGCAGTCACTTGTGTTTAAGCCGTTATTTCATTTTTGTATTGAATGCCTGATAGGCTGAGGTATGTCTTCTGAGGGTATTGATGAGTTCATTTTTATATCATCAGCTATGAAGAACTTCTTACATCATGCCTTGTTCTGCAGCTATTAACTTGAAAATGCAAAACATGGAAGAAAAAACTCAGATCTGCTTCTCACCAGCATCCACATGAAAAATAAATTGAAGCCTGCATTAACTTATATGACTTATACCTTAATTCTAATTTCATAGATTAAATAGATGGCTAGAGATTTGCAATATTAACATCTGTGAAAATTAGCTCTTTAGTGGAATCAGCTACTATAGACAATCATGTGGTCTTCCAATGGGTGCTAGTTTTTCCAATGCACTGGCGAATGTTTTTCTTCATACATTCGAAAGAGAGTTCATAAAAAATAACCTCATTTCTGCCTATCGTTATATTGATGATCTGATTGTATTTGACTTTGAAAACCTTGAAAATTTAAGTAACCGATATCAGGAAGAACTTAAACGGAATAAAACCAATGATAATAACAATAATTGTAATTATTTAGATCTAGTAATTAAAATTTTAGAATCAGGAATTTCGGTTGGTATCTATGAAAAAAGAAATGACTTTAATTTTAGGGCTATTTCTCTCTGTCGTTATCAAACTAATCTCAACCTAAAAGTCTTAAAAAATACCTTCCACTCTCAAATCAAATGAATAAAAAAAATTTGCAATAACCATTTCATTCGTTGTCTGTTAATATTATTGTATTTTTACCTCTTTCACAATTAAAACTTCCCTTAATTCGTTTTTATATCTTTGTACTTCGCAATTTTTTCCTGGATGATGCTGCACTTGCGCGCACCAAATAAATTGCTTCTATTATTATTGTTTTGTCTTTTTTAGATATTCAATCAGATCTGCTGACTAACATGAATTCCCAAGATAATTACTGTCTTTAGATTTAATACCTAGTACACAGAGGAAGTTTAAGGTGAGGTTATTACAAAAGAGGCTAAAAATGAAGCGTAAAATGTTTACAGTAAAATAAAGAAGGCTTTTCCTCTTCGATAGGAAGCATTTAAGTACAGTAGAGTATCAAGGATGAAAGGTGCCTTGGGCATAGGATTTTTTTCGCCCATCATGTCATCTTTGTTTTCTAAAATGTGATATAAGTAAACTAATATTTGTCTTAAAGGCGTACTCGCCCCATGACTAGCAACTAGTTCGTTGGTGCCCTCTTTGTTCTCCTGTCACAACATCATGGTATCTGTATATATTAATAAAATAAACATTAATTGTATTTACCTAACATGGATATACAGAATTTGCAGGAGACATTCTACACTAAATGCATTTGTTATTGTGCTAGGGATCCTCGAAGTGTGAAAAATTTCGAAGAAGAATCTGTTAAATTGAACTCGGGACACTTCGCGAATTACGCTGAGAATGGTATAAAATTCAAATGCGAAGTCAGAATCAGTTTGTTCAATTAAACTTCTGCCAAACCATCAAATACGTAATAATCTAGTAGAGAGACACATATTGCAGATCAAACATAACGTCTTATTTAACAAATCAAGACACAAAGGAAAAACAATGGGTTTTGCATTGCGGACATACATGCCTTATTAGGTTTCGAGAGTAGCTCCAACCGCATGGGAAGATAATTTCCTAATACGTTCAGTCATTAAGGCATTTAATTATAACTCATTTACGTCACTTGCATATGTTTGATTATAATAAATGAATACTGAACTGAAGAGAATTTAGTTTGGGTAGATAATTTAATTAGTAAAATAAATCTAAATTCACAGAACAAATGTTTTGTTATTACTACAATATTTAGGATATTAAAGGTATAATTTATACGTGTATTTATTTTTGCTTTCTTATTTATACTACCTCTTTTCTGTTTAGACAATTAAAAAGACTAGTTTTCTTGATACCAGGATCTCTTTTCTTTCCGCTCTTTTTTAGCATATCCGTTGCGTTTAAAGTGATGAAGTACCACGGCTAATTAATACAGCTAATTTACTACAGAAGATAATGATTGTTTTTACTGCGCACTTTTATCTAGTGCCGAGAATGTTGTCATTCTCAGCTAAGGCAATTAAGATGGGAATGCTTCTTGATATTCCTCAGCTGGGCTCACTCTTTTGGTACCTAAAAGAGAGAGATGAAAGAAAAAAAGAATTCAGAAGTGCTTGGATATGGACGAAAACATTAAATATAAGCATAAAGTTATGCTTCGGTTTAATTTACTTCATGTAACTCTAAATGAGATGGTGCTGAATCTTTTTGATTTTCCATTCAAATTTGAGTGCATGTAGTACAAACATTTGTTCATTTTGAAAACAATGTGTAATTAAATGTAAAAATAAATAAATAAGCCACAATAATTGTCAGAATAAATAATTAATTGAAATTTGACAACAAAAAGAATCATGAGGTTTTTCTAAATTTTATTGATGTCTATAGCTGTGATATATTTAAAGTTGGGTATATTTTTATTGCTATATTTATAGCTATATTGATGTTCATACCTGTGTGAGCCAATGAAAAAAGTCGGTGTTTGTCAAAGGAATTATAAGACTTCTAAGCCAGAAATCAATTTTAAATTTAATCAAACATCGTAGTTTACAGAAAATAACTTTCACAAATGCTAAAATTATAACTTTTCAAGCTATAAATAAAAATATATTCTCATTAACTAGAAAAGACAACCAAACCTAGAACCAAACAGAGAACAGAGTAAATTATTTAGGCTTTAATGCGTAGAAGCAAATTGTGCATGATTCTCGTCCTCTAAAATTCTTAAGCATTAGTAATTTGATATTAAATAGATTTTATGCTATATAATTCATGATATTGGAGAGAGTCAAACTTCTGTTGGCAGAATTTTGCTCTCGTGGTTAGAGAGTAATTCTTTCGAATCACACTAGCAATTTAAATGTGTCATTGTGTAATTATCGAGAAGTTCTGTTGTTAAATTTATTAGGTTAAAATTTTACTCTTGCTAAATGTATTTTCAAACATTCTTGAACTCTAATTGTGAATTTGGTATTTCTGTGGAATACATATAAAGACACCGCTTATTGCAAACTAGATCGCGTATAGATTGCTACTGTTCGTGGTCTCATTATTGGGTGTCGCTTTTGCTTTGTTCTATTTAATCTGTTGTTTTAGTAATTCTCTTTGTTGGTCTCTAAAACATATTGTTCTTGATTTCAATAAATCTCGTTGTTTTTAATGCTGCTAGTTGCTTCTATTTTAAGTCGAATCGCACAATTAAATTGATATTATATATATGCAGAGACCTGAGAATTTAAGTAAAATATAAATTAGAAATTTGTATGATAATTCTTCACATTTTGCTTTGTAATTATACAGGTCTTAAGAAATATAGTAATACTGTACTATAAACAAATCCATACCCATTTCTTTCTTTAGCAAAATAATGCTTGTATTTTTTTGTTCGTAAAAATTTTGAATTATTATTATTATTTATTTTGCTTTCGATTGCATCAAATATTTACACTAACTCTTTAAAGAGGTAATTGCGAAATATCAATGATGGCTTCTAACACATTCCTAGAAGCCTTATGAATGGACAGAATCTATGAAACCTTATGAATGAATTATGTGTAAGTATTTGCATCACGTTCGGACATAAGGAGGTCCCTTCGAGGATGCTGATGGCCAATAGAATTGTCTTGGGAATATCAAAGAAAATGAGGGCATCCTCAGAAATAATGAGGAACATCTATCTCAGGAATGGCTTCCGAAACTAAGAGCTGTGGGTCATAGCGCAACTCCAAGTTGGTGATTACCAGCGTTTTCCCTGGGAAACTGCTAATAAAATAATATTCAGGAAATCGTGGTTGCTTGGGAAAGGGAATTAAAACTCAACTATCGAATTGCTGAGTTCCTGCTAGACACATGAGGTAAGTATTTGAGGATTATAAAGAGACTAACCTCTTGTCTTGGAAGAAAATCCGTGCAGATATTTAACCCTCTATATCCTAAAAGAAAATAACTTCGCGACGAATTTTCAGGTAATTATGGCTCATTAATAAATAAGCCTTTAAGTCTTGTGCACAATTTTGAATACTTAATATCTGAAATTAAATACTGTTACCGAAGTTGAGCAGGCATTTTAAATCTGTTTATTTATACCAAGTAGTCAACATATGGAGGAAATAATTAATGCATATACAATAAAGGAAGGAAGATCGTCCATCAATTTCCTTTTGAACATTTTTATTTTTCGTATCTTATATCAGATCAGAAAGCCTTTCCCATTTTGAAATTAAAATCTGATTGAAAAAAAGAAGGCACGCACAGTCTATGAATTCATACCGTGCCCTAGATGGGAGGCAAAAGTTAAAAGAGAATGCACAGCTTATAAGGATATTTTTTTAGAAGTGCTGTGATGGATTCATTAGTTCTGTGAAATTAGGAGAGATTATATTTTGATTTGTAACTCCTATTTTGGAAAATCGGACGATTTTCTCTTTGACATAAATGATTAAAAGCTTTAGATATGAATGGATCAACAATAAGGATTCAAGTATTGCGTACAGCTTAAAAATTAATCTATCATATACGATAGATTTTTCTTTTGTTCAATTCATCATTTAAGAAGCGCATATTCTGATCATGAGCGTCATGCTTTTTATAAAATACTAATTTTTATTTTCAAAGAAAATTTGAGAAAGTATGTATAAGTGGTCAGTTATTAAGGTGGTGGTGATTTTAATCCATTCGATCGAGCATATCTAACCAAGTCTATGAGACATGTTATCACGATAAAAGGAAAGAATGACACATTTTGTCAGTCAAAGCGGTCTTGGTATCGCCTGAGGTATAAGTCTGACTAAGCTCCAAAAAATTCAGATGGATTACTTTCTTGAAGAACTTTTTGAGGAAGCTGGCCCATGTTTGTGTTTCGCTTCGAGGGAAAACAAGAAAACTTCCAGTAGTCCCTACCGCAGAGAGCAATTCGTTGCTATATCCCACATCGGTCTACTAGTTTTTGAACAATCCCGGCTAAGAGCGCAGCCAGAGAATAAAAATCTTTTTCCGCCGTTTGTTGATCCTCAGTCATGCCATAATTTAACATAGTCGGCTGCTGGTGGGATATTTTTAAGGCAGCACCAGATGTATATTCTGCTCTTTTGGATGTTGAAAACATTTATTACTAAATTCAGTACATGAAGCTAAACAACGTTATCAGAGTCGAGCATGCTTTCTAGAATTGGCTAGTTACTCTTAATGATGTCAGAATTAAAAATAGAGTTAGTTTGTAATGGAATGGAGTTATTTCTTTTATTTTACAACAGGAGAAGTGCATGTATTGTTTATGCGTTCCATGTTTTTGAAAAAATAGCGTTTCATATATTTAAGTCTAAGAAAACGCGTGAAATAATCGAAGTTTTGTTAAGTACATGTCTATTATATTTTTTAAAAGGCTGAATGACTGCTAAATCCAAACTAAATCGGTCATGTAGAATATCGTATGTAGATAACACAATGAATGTTAAAAAGAAAATGTGACAATTAAAATAAGTAGCTTTTTACTTACGTGATAATTAGAGTAAGAGCTGAGTTTTATAAAATTAGTGACTTTCTGCATCCACATTAATTTAATTGAAAAACAACAATGAAAGCAGTAAACTACTGTAGCAATTTGCAAACATCTAATTAAGCTCTAAGTTTCTGAGCGAAGGAAGCAAATGCTAATTAAAGAAACTTTTCGAATTCTCTTCACAGTATACAATATCTTTAAATAAGTGCGTTCTGAGCAGGATTAAAGTTGCCTAACAAATGCTACTCCCTGACATAAACCTAGAAAGTGGTATTTGCACAATCTGTTTTGAATTCTCAAAGGGAAGAATTCCTCTCCAATGAAAGCAGCTAAATAGTAGTTTAATGCCCTAAAACCATTATTATTTGAGAGCAAATTCAAACCAACTCAAGTATTGCTTGTCAAACAAACATGAAATGCTGTCAAGACTTCTGCATTTCTATATTCTGAATAAACTTTAAAACGGGCAATTAACCGAGAAATCAAATTTTGCACTCAAACTTAAAAACTTCTTGAATTATATCAGAATGGGTGCAGGAATACAGAGTCTATTTTAGAATTCGGGAAAATATCGTTAACAATTGGTTTTTGAGACTTGCTGAACTATTTTCATCTTTGTGTGTAAAACTTTTGTTGTTTTGAAGGTATTCCGGAATAGAGTAGAAGGCTAAAACATACTCAGAAGGATATGATATTTTTCTTAATATCGAAGCATTTAATGAAATGTGAGTTATCAATGTTAGTATATACTAAATTTATCACCGAAAGGTGGCGCTTCAGCTGCTTCAAGAGCTTGAATTGTGATATAGCACAGATACAAAGCAGTTAGATGTGCAAATATTCATTGTAAAGGGATGTCATTTATTAGAACAATAGTAAGGCAAGGCGCTCTAAATGAGTATGAAAGGGTGTATCTTGTCATTATAATGGCGAATACCGTCTTTGAAAATAGCAAGTGACGTCAGCTGACTTCTGTACACCTGTGACTTCAAACAGCCTTGTTACCAAAAGTCATTAGGTGTGAGGTCTGGAGATCTAGGTGGCCATTCAGGCAGGAAATTACGATAGTGGAAAGGGTTATCAGAAATTAAATATTTGTTTACTAAAAATCTCATGTCTTTGATTGTTCAAATAACATCGTTTAATTGTCGATACTTTTCCAATAATTAAATTTTTACTTTTTCTGTGACTTGTCCCCCGGTATATTTTCTAAGGCGTAAAACGTTTCTAAATTTGAAGTTAATTTTTGCTTATACAGATTAAAATCTCGTTCTGAATTCACATGGTTATTTTGGGACGTAATTTTGAACCGTTATCAGATGCCGAGGACAATATTTAAACATTTACTTCACTCTGCAAGATTTCATGCCATACCAGTTTAAAAAGAAGGGGGAATTTAACATGTTCAGGTCGACATAATGGTTAATTTAGCTGACAGCCATACAAAGAAGTGGTTAAATCAAAAGCAATCCAAATTTCTTCACATTGCTTTGTCTCCTAAGCTTTTTATTTAACTTTCTATCAAAAACGTCCTTGAAACAAAGTGATTACTGTAACATTCATTTTATGTTATTCAACTCAAAGTCTTAAAATTTTCGTTGTATAAATTGAATGATTTATGATGGACAATTTTAAGATATTTTCAAAACATTCCTTGGAAATAGAATTTATATATAAAAGAATTCATGTTTTAGATTTTTAATCAATGCGTTTTAACACCTTGAAACTAATCGCATTGAAATCATGTCTCAATATGTCTCATTAAAACGATGTTTGAATGCTGCCAACCAAAACAATAAAGCATGCTAATCAATATTACAGAATTGTATTGAGTGGCAGCTAAATTACGCCATCCTTATATCCAATCTACCAAAGAGTGTTACGGAGAATTGATTTAATAAACCTCAGATCCTTTGATTTGCATGGCTTTGTCGCTTTCACTTTTGTGTTACAATTTCTATACCGGTTATTCTTGGAATACAGCCATTTTGGACTTAAAGATTCATTTTCTGATATTCAACCCACTTGAAAGCTGCTTTGAAACGTTCATTGTGTAAAATGAATGGCTTCGATCCGATTGAACATTTTAGATAATTTCAGAAACATTCTTTTGAATTTGATATTTTGTGTAACAGCTACCAGCAACGTTTTAAATATTTTTTCTGTGCTTTGAAACCATACAATTTATTCGTTGAAAATTCAAAAAGAAAGATTTCAAATAAGCAGAGATATCAGGCTTTTCATAAAACTCATTGTTCGTCTTCTTTGTTAAAATCTTATACATTCAGTATTACCCAGAATATATATGATATTTTAGAAATATTTCTAACATTGGAATGAGATGTTAAGCATAAAGTTGTATTATAATTAGATCTTTGTCTTTTATTTATACGTTTTGATCCTTGCATTTTGCAGGGCCGCGGTGGCCTAGTGGTAAGGTCTCGGCTTTGGGGCCGGAGGGTTCCAAGTTCGAAACCCGATTCAACTGAAGATCCGCCGTGTATGGGGCCTGTTGCACGTTAAATCATACGTAGTGGTCGAACGCCCTCCCGTTGGTGTGGCGTGGAAGTTTGGAGAAGGGGGTGCCAGCTCAGGTGTCGTCCTCGTCATCTGACCGAGGTTCAAAATTACGAGGTCCGTCCCAAAATAGCCCTCGTGTTGCTTCAAAACGGGACGTTAATATAACCAAACTAAACCTTGCATTTGGAGTGCATGCACGAGGTCTGTTCAAAAAGAAAACGAACTTTTAAATTTGAGTATTAACGCGCCACCCTACCAACCCAGTTGCAATGATATTGTGTGGCGCTAACCTTGGGGTTGCAGTTGCATTTTTTCGAGAACGTCGCGACGTTTTGTCGCTGTTCTATGAGTGATAGAGTGAACCAGTATTTTGCGTGCTTGGCGAAAATGGAAAAGCAACGAACTTGTGAGAAATTTTAAGTAACATTGTCAAAAGCCTTTATTGAAACATTTTAGATGTTTAAACAAGTTTATACAGAGGATGGTTTTAGTCGGCCTCAATGCTATCTTGAATTGTATCTCTGAGAGATACGAGGTTTAAGGATTTTTAGCAACAAAGACTGTTATCCCCTAAGTCAAAAAATATTTATTACAAAATTCGTTTCAATCTGCTTAAAAATTAAGTAAAATTGCCATCAGTAGATGAACTAGAAAAACTGCCTATCCAATTCGGTCAAGACAAAAAGACATGGCGTCCTCCTAGAAGGGCGGCCATGTTCTTTTTTTCGGCCCCAATGCCATGTATGGTACAGACTTTTCAATTCGAGTTGAACATCCATTGAAGATGATAGGGAAACTGGGCATCCTTCCACGTCAACGGGAGACCTTCACGTCGAGAAAGTTTGTGCTTTTTTCTTCCGAATCATCCTTTTCACAAGATTGTCGAGTTTTAGTTTAGCTGTATATTAACGTCCCGTTTTGAAGCAACACGAGGGCCATTTTGGGACGGACTTCGTCATTTTGCACGGCCCCAAAGCCGAGAACTTACCACTAGGCCACCACGGCCTCATAAGATTGTCAAAGGTCCAGACATTAGACAAAGCTCATTTGTAGTAGCTTTGACTAATAATCTACGGATGCATTGCATTGTAGCAAAATTTGTACTTTATATCTAACGACTGATGAGTAAAACATGAATTGTACCACAGCTAGTCAGGAGTTGCTGGATCGTTTAAATATCTATCGAAACTTTCTAAATTCTTTAGATTTGACCCTTGGGACTTTCATTTGTTCTGAGAATTGAAATTCCCCCTGAAAAGCCAACAATTTGAAACAACAGTAGAGAACGAAGAAAATTCGCCGCGACACTTGCATGCGGTCCCAAAAAAGAATCCCTTGTTGCCATTCCAGCTATGGAAGACACTTTGACAGAGGTTTATAAATAGAGGAGGAGAGTGTCTGAAGGAGACAAGTCTCATTAATAGTACGATTAGAAATTATTGATTTATTTTTAAAAGTCCCATTTCTTTTTCTTCAGACTTTGTATTTTCCTAACTTTGAGCAATGAAATAAAATAAATTTAAACCTGGTCAGATGATGAGATCGACCCTGAGCTGGCGCCTTCCTCTCCAAGCTTCCGCACCACACTAGCGGGAGGACGTTTGACTCAAGTCAGATTTGGAGTGCACTAGGCCCAAGGCACGGCGGATCTTCGGGTTCCGAGCCTGGAGCCCTTCGGCTCCGAGGCCGAAACCTTACCACTAGGCCACCGCGGCCCTATATGTGATGTAAAGAATTCGCGGAAAGGAGCAGAAAGCTTACCGTATTTAATTTTTCCGCCTTAAAAATTTTGTTTTTAGAAAGTCAAAATAAGTACTTATTTTATATCAAATATATATTAATAAATATATATTAATCAAATATTTTTATTTATTTATTAAAAATATACTTATTTTTTCTAGAATTACTGTTGACTTATGGTTTACCTGGAAAAGAGAGTAAATCGCGTTCTTTATTTGTCTGAACGAATATCACCCAGGACAAGAAAGAAGCACCAGACAAGAATACATATCGAAGCTGATGAAAAAATTTAAAGAATCCAGTTCTAAGCTTTTTCTTCGAGTGATGTTATGGATTAAAAATATGCAATTTTTAAGTTAAATTTTTTTAATAAATTTAATAAAAACAGTTTTTTTCAAATATTCCTTTATCAATCAACCCACTAGTATATCCGGAAGCGAGGGAAAAGTCAATAATAAATTTTCATCCTCACAAACCCGAAACAAGAAAAGTTAAATAAAAGTGTATAAAAATAAATTTAACCCCTCAAACGCGCAAGAAGCAATACGATCGATAAACTCAAATAACATACGAACCTCAAAATCTGGAACAAGCTGAGCTATGTGTTAGAATTCATGAAATACCGTCGAATAGAAATTGGTTACTTGAGTTAACTTAAGGAAATTTTAATTTAAAATTTTAAAAGTTCCTCATTTAAAGATCTATCCAATTTGCATTGTCATTCGTTAACTAGTAGTACCTTCTTCTGCATTAATATTTAAAGTAGTTTTCGCAGACATTTTGGAATATTTTTGTCGGTTGTAAATTTTGACAAAAAAGTTTCATATAGACTATCTCACAGAGGAATTACTGTCTGAAAATATCTTACTATAAAACATATAACAAAACTTTCAATGAAAAAATAAGGATTTTTTTGAAGAAAAGTTTTTTTTTCAGGCATGCTGATTTTTTCGATGCTTTATTATATTTTCCACCATATTATATCTTTCAAGTTTGTATCTAACACTGCTGAGAGAAATGCATATTATCATGACTTAATGAAAAAAATTCAAAGTTCTTTCAAATAAAGAATCCCTGCTTAAATTATTTTTTAAATCCTTGTTCATTTCGGGTATCGCAAATCCACAGAGAATGTCTAGACATTTCCGTGAGATGAAGTAAGTTTGCACAAGGTACAAAAAAGTGGTTTACGACTGCATATAAATAAGCGGCTTGTTGTAGAATAAAAGAAGGAAAAAATTTGTTCTTTCATACAATTTTTTTCCGGCAAATGAAAGAATAAATGTAAAGATTACCTTATGTTTCGGTTATGATGTTGAAATTACCTTGACATTTTCTAAAAGATGGAGCCCTGAGGACTGACTACAAAACAACATACTCTAGATTGTTTTTATATACTGAACTCAGTATTTTAATAAACCTGATTAAAGATATTATGGTCTATGAAAATCCATATACCATATATATGTCTATTACGTATCATGCATTCGGAATGTACGCAAGAATTCTGCATTATGCTTGCTTAATATAAAATGGAAGACAGCATAATTTCTTCCCTTAACATAATATAAGAAAGTCTATGAAATATACAAAGAGGAAATATTGTAACCATTAAGAAATTTGACCTCGAGATTTCGGCGAATCTCCATATTTTAGATAACCCTGACTTAAAAAAATCTTTTTGGAATTTTATTAGTCTGCCTGTGAACTTGGTATT
>BGPR01002321.1:61673-183125 GCA_013235015.1 Araneus ventricosus
ATACACTAAATAGACTTATATTCATACAATGTGAATTGCAGTAGCAACAAATACGGACTATTCGAGTGGGGGAACCTCAACAAAAAACCCTCAAAGTGTAATTAAACTAATATACAAATGTAATTTAGAAAAGAAAATCAATATATATTTCAAAAGATTTCTTTTTCTTTTCCGAGAGAAAGTGACCCTTAAAAAAGTATTAATCGCCATAGTAAAAAAAAAGAAAATAAACCCCACCTAATTTGTTTTAATCTGCAGTTAAAGAATTGCAGATTTGTTTTGAAATTTCAATTGCTTGAAAAAGTTTATTCAAAAGTGAAGAATTTTTCGCCAAAGATTTAAACCCAATGCGCTTATGCTCTTCTGCAGGAATGGCAAGATGAAAGTCTTTAGTGCGATTACAATGAAAAACAAAATGATTGGCAATTGGTCTTTAATGTGATTACAATGATAAACAAAATGATCGGCAATCGTACAATTTGGACTATTTAAAATCTTAAATCTGAAAAGACTTGAGGGCCGCGGTGGCCTAGTGGTAAGGTCTCTGTTTTGTGGCTGGAGGGCTCCAGGTTCGAAACCCGATTCCACTGACGATCCGCCGCGTGTGGGACCAGTTGCACGCTAAATCATACGTAGTGGCCAAATGCCCTCTCGCTGGTGTGGCGCTGAAGCTTGGAGAGGGGGTGCCAGCTCAGGCGTCACCTGACCGTGTTTCAAAATTACGAGGCCAGCCCCAAAATTGCCCACGTTGCTTCAACACGGGACGTTAATGTAACTAAACTAAACTGAAACGATATGATGGGAAAATTTAACGTATGGCATTACAACAAGAATTTTATATCTGCATTAAATATTTGACCAAATCCATGATACATAGTAAACTGTGTGCCTCCTTGTTTGTCCGCCCGTGTGTATGTGAGCACAGAAACGTTTTTCCTTGACCCTAAAATTGTAGATATCTGGGTCAAATTTTTTATTCAACCGGTCGAATGGAAGAGGTCCAAAATGCACACTCGTGTCTCTTCAATATGCAACGAAAAAGGCGACGTTGTGCAGGCATATGAGAAAGGTTAGGGAGATCAACCCCGCTGGTTAAATTCGATGGATACAGCTTGCTTTACCTTCAGGTTTAATATGTGTGCAGGAAATAAAATATTTTTTCTCCACTAATATCAATTCTGGATGTTACAGCTTTCACCCCTACACGTCTCTACAAAACTGAGCTATAATGATGAAACTTCATATACAATATCCCACTCAAGAATTAAATGGGGAAAACTGCGCAGTATTGTCGTTGAATATTGAGCTGACGCATAGGTAAGTAAATGCGATATTCAGCAAGTAAAATTTCCGAGGATTTAAAATACAACTTCTGCTTCACGTTTGTAACTATGTTTCACTGTCATTATAGGCTTTTAACCATCTTTTAAGTCAGAACACTGATAGGGACTTCATAACCAAACAGACGAAGTGTTTGTTCAACATAAATGACTTAAAGGTATGGCAATATGATGATGACTATATAATTGGACCTTGTGGTAGACTTAAGCTTCAAGAAAGCACAAGACTATTATAAAAGAGAATCATGGAAAGATGGAAAGTCTATCTGAAATATTTTCTAATTCATTTTATTAATTATTACACGCTTTTATTTAATGTTACTTCTTTCATGTTTGTAAAGATGAAATTTTGTAATAGATTTTTCTCTCACTTCCTGATATTCTAGAGTTTTGATATTTTGCACACTTATCTGTTTTCGATGAAAATTTATTATTTTAATATTCTCAGAGCTTAATTATCAGTCTCAATTGATTAATTTATTTAAATTTTGATTCCATACAAGTGGTGCCACCTGGTACTTAATTTGAGAAAAAATTGATAACAAGGTTCTATAGGTATTCTTGATGATAATATGCTATTCTAATCTTTTCAAAATTTAATTATCAGTTATTCAATTAATATAAATTAATCTTGGTTCTATACCAGTAGAGTCGTATGGTAGTGAATTTGAGAAAGCATTGATTTCAAGATCATGTAAGATTTAAAATATTGAATCATAAATTAGAATGTAGTAAATGATTAAATTAAAAAGATATTACTTTTTAGTAAACTAATTAAAGTTGGTTTTTTAGATTTGCATTAACTAATGTGCGTTTAGATAAGCTAAACTTTAGCACTGTTAGATAAATGACCGCCATTACCATTTTAGTACCATTTTGAGATGAATCTCGCAATTCTGAACCATGGTCAGATGACAAAAGAGGCCTCTACTCTTTAAGCCTCTCAGCAGAGGAGGACATTTGACCGTCTACAGATTTAGCGTGCACCAGAGCTGCTCACACTGCCAATATTTCGTGAAATCGGGTCTCGAACTAGTGACCCTCTGGTCCCGAAACAGAGACTTTGCTGCCCGAAGTTAAGACATGACATGACTACTTAGATCATTAAACGACGGTTATTAAACGGTTTCAAAACAAGCCAATTTTCTGGCAAATGAAAAATTACTCCCATCGAAAAGTAATCAACACTCACAGGAGTGTTAGAGCTTGACTCGTTAGCATCAAAGGAAGCTTACGAGACCAAAGTGGAATCATTGCAACTCTTGTCTAATTGTTCCCTGAAGAAATTACTTTTCGAAGTGAGTTCTACTGGCGTGTGCATACGTGTTAGAAGACTCTCTGGAAATTTACGAATTCCACTCTTTAGAGTCACAGAACCCGAGAACTGGGAATTGTGATCTGTGACGCATCGCTTCATTTGACAACTCGTGTTCTTCTGGGTGAATCCCAGATGAACATGAGCTTTGTGATTTCTCTAATGAAATCCCAAGGCACAGCAGTGCTTTAGGGAAATTTTGCGATAATTTTAGTCGATAATTTGTCCCTGTAACAGCTCCTAATAACCCTTTTACAAACTGAGCATTTATTTGAATGGTTTCTCTCTTGTCGAGTATTTTATTTTCCTTCTATAGATCTATGCAATTTTAGCACGCTTTTATTACATAGGGGAATCTAGGGATACTTGACCCTACGCGATTTCCTCAGATTGTGAGATAATTGGTAATTTGTGTGTGACATTTTTATTTGACCTTCGGTCATATGGTCCATTGGAGGGGATTTTCATTCGAATCTGAAAAGCTATCATAATGGTGTGTACGTACATATGTTTTGGGGATCCAAAAGTAAATTTTCACTTTTTCATTCCTCAGTGGATAGGAAGTTAACTATTGAAGATATGATGAATTGAAATATTTCTGAGTTTTAAGCATACTTCTATCTATAATTTGATATACGATGATATGCAGTATCTAAATTCTAAGTAATTTAATTTTTATATTATTTAGAAAAAGTTAAGTTAGGAATACTTGACCCTAAAAAGTTAGGGATACTTGACCCTATCAAAACCTATTGCAGCTACGACGTCGTAACTGAACGAAGAACATTGTGTGGTTGGGATCAGTTTTCTGGCGCGTGGAGTTTGTCGGTAATATTAGAAACTCAAATATAGAGAATAATTATTTAAAAATAGTTTGTTAGTAATTATTTAATGAATAAAATTTCTTTTTAATATGATAATTTTAAATAATGCAAATAATTATTTTAGTAAGAATTTTAAAAAGAATTGTAATTTAATTAATCTATCTTTTTACTCGCCTGAAAAAGAAAGATTTATTTATTTATTTATTTTAATAAAAATCTTTTTCTCGAACTATTTATCATTGTTTGGTTTTATTTAACGTTTCGCCATTTCTGTTGAGTTTGTCTTTCTTTCTTGATATCAATTTTCTCCTAAAATATATTTTTATTCTGCTTTTATTTTTCTTTAAATATTAGAAGAACGAGTAAGTTTATTAAGCTTGTCAATTTCTTATTTTGTATAACATTTTTTAAAGATTTTTTTGTGTTTTGATGATATTCAGTTTTTTAAAAAAATTTTCAAAACTGCCAATTATTCAACGCTCTAATGACGTTGCAAGGTTTCCAGTTCCATTTCTGTAATGTTTTCGCTTAATTAAACCAATATATCAATATTTTAATTGTTTATTGAATTAATTTAATTTATTAACTAGATTATGTTAATAGCAACTGCGTTTTGTTGTAACCATATTGTTTAATTTTTAATATTAGTTTCATTAATATTATTTGATAATAAAGATGTTTTCAATTCAGTAGTTATAACCTAATATCTGAATTTCGCGTTCATACAAATTATCAAATAATTTAAGTACGTTTTGCATGTAGGCTCAAGTATCCCCCAGCTTAGGGTCAAGTATCTGTAACCTTAGGGATACTTAACCCTAGGCGATTTCATGAAATATATTTATTTTATGATTAAATTAGATATGAATTTAGAATAAGTATATATCTCATTCTTAAAAACAAATGCTTTTATGATACTAGAAACTCAAACTTTCGTGAAATATAATAAAAAGTAAAAGTAGGGCCAAGTATCCCTAGTTTCCCCTACTTTAATAAAACTTGACCTGTTTCATATTTGTAAAGACTGAATTTTGTAAACTATTTTCCACTCACTTCCTGAAATGCTAGAATATTAAAATCTTAAACACTTGTGTGTTCTTGATGTCAATAAACTACTGTACTATTTTCAGAGTTCAATTATCAATTAATAGACTAATTAAATTAAATTTTGATTTCATATGAGTCGAGTTACCGGGAAGGGACTTTGAGAAAAAAAATGATTTCAAGATTCCATATTATTTTTAAGATTTAATTATATTCGTAAATTAAAGACCGAAAAGTAGAAAATAATTAAAATAAAAAAATCTGCTTTTTAGTACACTAATGAAAGTGTGTTTTAAAAAAATATTTTTGACAAATTATTTATTTAACTTGGCTTCTTTCATTTTGTAAAGATGGAATTTTTCAATCGATTTTGCATTTATTTTCTGATGTACTAGAAATTGAAAATTTTGCACAGTTGCGTGTTCCTGATGCCAATGCAATAATTTATATATTTTTAGTACTCAATTATCAGTCGATTAATTATTTGCTATTAAATTTCGATTACATATGAAAGGCTTCATAGTGGTGAATTTGTGCAAAACCTATTCCGTAATATTTATGGTAATAAATATGAACTATGTTAAAGACTAAAAAGTAGAAAATGATGAAAATACAAAAAAGTAAGAACACGCTTTTATTAGTGTACTTTAAATAAAAAATAATTTTTTATCACAGATATGGAGGTCAAAACAAAATCGTAAAAGCGTGAGGCGCTGAAAGCTATAGAATAAGGATATTAAGCCTATTAAGGCATAAAGGTATTTCTATGAGCAACTCATGCTCTTGCGATTTGGTTTTGGCCTTCATATCTTTGATAAGAAAGTTATTTTCTAATTTTCTAATAATAAAAAAATTTAAAAACTTTCTTACTTTTATTGTTTACGAGCAGTAAGCGCACGGCGTTGCTCGCGGCATAAAGACTATATATATATATGAAAGATCAGGCTTTAAAAGGTGAAGTAATCCATGTTGGTAAAGCAAAAGACAGTAGCTGTTCAATCTTCTTTTATTCCATCGTAGATAATAATACAGGTTACTTTTCAATAGTTAAAATAATCTTATTATACGAGTATCCATGACCAGACAAAAGAAGGTAACTCGCGAAGCAGCGCGACGTTGTTGTTCGTTCACATGTTGAAATCAAAACGGGGCAGATAGGAATGCGCAGGAAGTTTAAGTACCCAGAGAAGGGAATTTCCCCGGGAAAAAAAAAAAAACAAATGACTCTAGAAAGAAGTTGTGCCTTATTACCCAATGAAAGTAGAAGTAATTAAAATGACGTATGTTAAAATGATTTAAAATAAGTTAAAAAATTACACACACACACACACACACACACACACACACACACACACACACACACACACACACACACACACACACACACACACACACATGCACACACACACACACACACACACACACACACACACACACACACACACACACACACACACACACACACACACACACACACACACACACACAGTCTCAAAATGAAAATGCAATTAAAGCACAATACTTTCAACTTCGGGGATGGAAGGATAAGGATTATTGTGAATTATAAATATAAAAAAGTTTAAATAAAATGCGATGTGATATAACATTAGACCTAAGTAAATACAGTAATAAGTAGGGAAAAAATAGTAAAGTAAAATTAAGTAATAAATGTGACCAAAGTAGAATACTTTTGGTTTAATTATTCAAAACTCCTCTCTCTGTTTGGTTGACATTAAGATAAAGTCAGTGTTTTAGGCGCAGTTGTAACTGATTGCAGAAAATCAGGCACTGCATATTTTAGCAATTCACAATAACTTCATCCCCTGGAGAAACATTTATTGATAACTTTCAAGCCTCGTTGTCGACTACGATTTATCTCTATCTACCCGCAGCGCTTTTTTGTAATTTGGTGTTTTGGCGCTTCCATTTTTGTATGTGATATATATGTATATTTATCAATAATTAAATATATAAAAAACAAAACATAAAAAACTAATTGAAATTATATCCGAGTAAAGATAAAAATACGATTCGCATTTTTATCTTTACTCGGATATAATTTCAATTAGTTTTTTTCATATCTTTTCGAATTTAATATGAAAGTTTGTTATTTTATTGTTTTTATATTATGTCTTGCTTTTTTATATATATAATTATTGATTTCGCCCGCTTATTTTTCTTCGCAGCAAAGACATTAAGTGAAGATAAGTTAAAAAAAGCAACAATGAAATTATAGAGTTTATGCAAACAATGCTTTTAGAATCTAAACTGAGTAAAAAAAAATTCCAGATTCTCGGCACAACCAGTTGGTTTGCCGCTAAAATGGAGTGATATTTTAGTTAGGATCTTGTTTCAGATAGTTAATAGGCGACATTAGATATTTTGAATTAAAGCTATCTAACTAAATGATTCAAAGTTGAAGTTACATTACAAATAAACCATTATTTTTGGAAACAAAATAATTTTAGGATTTATAAGAATGATTCATATAAACCACGTAAAATGTTCAAGAATCAAAATCGAATTAAATTTTGTATGATTTCAAATGGATCAATACACCTGAAAAGATAAACATAATTTCTTTGATATTCGTCCATGGATTGATTGGACAGTGTACACCCGCCCAAGAGCATCGCTGGATCTTATTTCTGCTCGTTTTCGTACAACCTAGCCTTATTTTCCACGTTGCAATGTCTTGTTTCCATTGTTCCTTGTGTAATACTTGGGTATTTCATTGTGCAATAAGGTACGTGCAAACTCATCTTGGGTGCAAAGTCTGAAGAAAGATGTGAGTGTTGCTTCCTCAGGTGCTTGGGCACGTTGAGTAACATTATCTGTCGTGAAGTGGACTCTCTGACCATTTTCAAGGTGGACGCTTAGATGAATCATGGTGGGTGTCGCTAGTAAATCGGGAAGCCATTAAAACGATAATTGTTTGCTCTATCTAATGGTGCATAGATTGGTTTTCTATGATCATTATTTATCATGGATCGGCCAAAAACGTGCGAAAAACCACCCAAAATGGTACTAAACATTAAATAAAAAAATTTCTAGATTAAATTTTAAAATTTGGTCTTCGAGGGGCATTGAGTCACCATTACGACTACCTGTGTGCCAAATCTCAAGGCTGTAAGTGCAATATTTTTAGTTAAACTCCACACACAAACATTGCCTTTTATAAGTATAGATTAATATACGTAATATCTCAGAGAGCTTGGTTTACAGATTCCACAAAATTTTGGTGAAATAAAATATGAAAGCAAAATGTGTATTATGATATTAATTCAGCTTTCAACAATGAAAGAGAAACACGCAATTAAATATTTGTTTAAACAATGAAAACGGTTTGAATTGCGTTGCAACAATGAAAAGCATTGTTGTAAATGATGCCAAAAATATTTTTAAAAATTTATTAAAATTTGAGAAATTATTGCATGGCACCTTTTTCGTTTAAATCAAACTTTTTAACGTTTAAAATAAACTTCATTAGAATGGTAACTGTTTGTTCTTATGGTGTATCTTTTCTCTCGATACGATTATTAGAAAAAAATGCAATGGAGAAATGAGCATGAAAAATCATTCAAAATACCACAAAATATTAAATAAAACATTTTATAGATTGAATTTTAAAAATCGGACTTCGAGGTGCATTGAGTCAATTTATAGAAAAACAATAAGATAACAAACTTTCATATCAAAATCGAAAAAATATGAAAAAACGAATTGAAAGTAAATCCGAGTAAAAATAAAACTGCGAATAGTATCATATGGAAAAAATATATCATATACTCAGAAGCAATTCACAATAATATTTGAGTGCATTGAGTCACCATTAGTACTACCTGTGCGCCAAATTTCAGGGCTGTAAGTGCAATATTTTACTTCTAAATATCGCACGCACACACCCACAAACATTGCCTTTTATATATATAGAGACACATTTCTTCTTTTGAGTCTAGCGCAGCTTGGCCAATGTCGGCGCTTGTGCCATAGGAAATCAATCAATCTTTTGAGATGTCACATGAAATTATAACAGAGCATTCTCTAATTTGCTCTGATTAAAAGCTATTTGATGAGAAAAGTATGAGAACATCAGTTTCCATGTTTTAAAAATCTTTTCCCAATTGGATTATACTTTATTTCTTGAAATGATTTTACATAACAGTGATTTTCGCCGATTGTACTGTTATTTATGTTTAATAAATCAATCAACTCTTTTGAAATTTCAATTTATTTCTCGAATGATGCATGTTAAACGTATTTAATTTAATTTTATATGAAGAATTCTTTCTTGCTGTATAGACTTTAGGCATAAATAATAATCGAACTTCATATTAGAAAATTCGTTTAAAGGAATAAAACGTAATTAAATTCTTAATAAAGAAAATCAAGTTGAATCAAACAGGAAAGAAATAATGCTGATTTCCTAACATTAGTTTGTTTATTCAACGGCATTTTTTGCCTGATGGCTAATAATTTTTTTAAAAATTTAAAAACATAATTAAAATTATCTTATTGGCGTTCTTGTATGGATGTTTAAAAAAATTTGTAATTCAGTTCTTTATTTGTCTTTCTGGGTTCTTTCGGGGTACAATATGCTTCCTTTGACGAAAGTCAAGCTTCTTACAGAAAAAGTTCCCATTTTTTGAATCCATGCCTAAGTAGGTAACCCTTGATGAAGTCTACTTGGATGGATTCTTTTATTCTTGTTCTACAATTTGTTAAAACTAAAAAAAAATCTGCTCATATAAAAAAATATTTGTTTTTTCGTATGCAGCAGCATCATGTGCGCTACTGAAACATTTTATTATATTCCTTTGTCATTTTTAATTTCATATTTTATTTGATTTTCTATTTATATATTGATTTTCTATTTATATATTGATTTTCTATTTATATATTGATTTTCTATTTATATATTGATTTTCTATTTATATATTTGTTTATTCAAAAATGATATGCTGAACGCATTGACCCTTTTCATTCGGATGTCTCCTTTCAAGCGTCATTCGGTGAGTCAGTTTGACGTTTCCTGAGTTCGATAATTAAAAAATAAATAAATAAAAGTAAAACAGTTGTAAGAAGTCGCAGATTAATGTTTCCAGAAAAAAAAAAACAACTTTTACAGTAATATTTCTTTACATCTTGAAGCAATAAAATGTGTCCTTGTATCCAATAAATAATTATGGATCTAATTACTTTCCCGAGCGCAAAGGGTTAAATTAAACCTGAGTCACAGGGACTAATATCAACTAAAGAGCGAGTTACTAGAGCCAATCTTTAATATAGTTTTTCATACTGTTGATTCACATGAATTGGACTAAAGCATATTATATCAATTGAAAATTGTTATTAATTTTGAGATGTGGCAAATATATTAAATCGAAACTCTTGTATATAAGACTAAGCGAGTAAAATTTTTATAAAATGAAAAATGCCTCGAGGAGAAAATTCTAAATCAAGCTTGTCTGTAGGGATGGCGGTTATTGTGAAAATAACCGGTTTTCGGTTATTCAGGTTTTTTTCACCTACAGTTAACCTGGCGGTTATAACCGCTCAAAATAACCGCTTTTTGAAATAATCGGTTTTCGGTTTTTTAATAAAAGACAGACGCTGTTTGTAGGCATTTTTTTATTAATACTGTTTTCACAGGAAATTAATCCATTGGCCAATATTTATCTGTTCATAAAGATTCTTTCAGTAATCCACCAACCAACAGATGCCTCGAGGAAGCGATTGTCGTTAATTGGCCTAAGATGATGAAATTCAAAGTTTCATAACTTGGTAAATTTTAGTCTACTCGATCGTATTTTCCGATTTGGTTTTTTGCCCAGTTATTGGATTTTTAAAAAATAACCGGTTATAACTGGAAAAAATAACCGAAATAACCAGTTAACCGAAACAAAAAAAAAAAACAGTTTTAGGTTAAAACCGGTAGATTTTTTCATCCCTACTTGTCTGTAAATGATACATATCCACATGAGTCTAATTGATCCATAACATAGCACTTGAACCTCTTTTACTAATTTTGAGATATCAATACATAAAATATAAATTCATGATTATGAGACAAGGTAAAAGCTGCTAATATTTAAACAATGAGGAAATGCTTGAAGCAGAAAAATCTAAATGAAGCTTGCTTGTAAATGAAGCATATGAGTAATTCTGCCAACAAAATTAGCAACATGTAAGTCAAATTGTTCCAATAGCCTTAAGCCATAATTATACCAAAAGTTAACTCTTATGCATCAGAAAGCAATAAAATCAGAAGTAACTTCCATGCTTGTAGAACTACAAGTAATGAAGCATACTATATTACTGCTCGCAGCCTACAATAGCTCCAACAAAGATCTATGCAGCTTATAATTTGCAGGTTTATCACAGTCTATGTTTATTAACGAGCCAGCCGAGCTAATTGAAAGCTTCATTCGCTGTAATAAGTCACTTGTGTAACTATTAATTTCGCATCTGGGTTTCCCATACAAAAGACTCTGTACTGGCTTTTCGTCAGAGGCCTTTCAAAGAACTGAAGTTTGAGTCGGCGGCGCATCAAAAGCAATAGTTTCAATTAACGTCGTCCCAGCAAGGTGCTTATATCTATCCATCTGTAGGGGAGAAAAATGGATTAGGAGAAAATTAGGTGATGCCCTGGAGGAAGCTCGAGCACTCTATCGATTCTGTCAGATCAGTCGGTGAACAATTTTCTACTCGATGTAGCCGAGAATGCGCTAATGATTTTACCTTGTTCCCAAATCTCAGTTGGTTTCGAAAAATTATTTATAAATAAATGATGTTCAGCGACAGATGAATTTGTTTTAGACCAGTTTTTTACCCTATGGTTCTAAAGGATTTTTTAACCGCTTAACTTTAACAGCCCGAGAATACTCGTGCATCGTATTATCGAAATTTTAGTTTTATAAACTAAAATTAAATCATTAATTAGCTTTATAATTTGACACAAAAATATGTAGGATCCATAAACATCTTAAGTATCCTATGCCTTCTTAGATGAATGAAAACGACAGCCCCTTTCCAAAACAGGAGGGGTCATCTTATTAGATAGCAAAGAAAATTATTAAGTTAAGTGGTTAAAGATAAAACTTTTAAGTGCACCCTTTTTCTGCAAATGATTTCGAGGTTTGAATCTTTTGAGTTTTTATCTCACTTGAAAAGATTTGGATAAAATATTATTAATTTTTACGCTAAGAAGTCCTATATTTGCGATGCACTCAACATCAGATTTACTCGAGGTACTCTACGTTAGATAACTATTTACTAAGCTTTAGTCAGTACTAAATTTTCAATAAAGGTACCTGATGATTCAAATATCATGTTAATGATAATCCTTCGATCTATTTTTAGGTGTAAAGTTTCAATAATAATCGTTTATAAATTTTTTCTACTTTGGTACTCTATTTAATGATAAATGTGGTTAATTCAAGTACACATACTGATTTTTTAAAATGAACTTATAATTAACTTAAGAAATAACAAGGAATTTGCTGAAATGTTTGCGGATCTCATTTATTCATAGAAATTAAGTTAATTTAATAGAAACAGGTGGTCATAAAACAAAAAGATATGTAGTAAATTGCTATCTCCAGTGGATTTTTTTTATGCTAGAAATTTTTATTGCCTAGAAAGCGTATTTTTGTAATGAATCTTTTGCATTGATACCCATTTGGGAAATGTTGATTCTATTCCACATTGATTGAATTTTTTTAATGAATGCTTATTAATTTATAGCCATTTTAAGGTTTTTCAAAAAAAATAATAAATTAACCTCATCTATATAATTTTGTAATTTGATAAAAATTACCAGTAAAGAAAACATATTTAATATTAGTCTGCAAGAGACATGTCTAGAAAATACTGAATTTTCCGAAAGAATTTCATTTATTTGCATATAAATTAGTGCTTTATTGTAATTTTCTTTTTTTATTAATAGATATGCTATTAATTTCCTTAGGAATGTTTTTAGGGTTATGGATTTATTCTATCATATTCTACCCACTCAGTAAGAATAATTTAATAATTAATAAATTCTAATTACTGGTTTATGTATGAGTTCGAATAAGATCTACAAAAACACAGTACATTTAATCAAGTTCGTGAAACATTTACATATTAATTAATTTTCAAGAATACCGCATACATAAAGATTGTTTAATAAGCTAATAAAGGATATTTATTTAATTGAAAAGAAGATGGACTAATTATCATTAATATGAAAAAGGACTCAATATTCTTCTGTAGTTAATTGAGAAGAAATCCTATTAGACTGTAGATAAAAAAAATTATGTCTACATGAATAGAGTCGTTCGTTGTTAGTTATATTAATTGATTTTTTATCAAATTAATGCTGAAATCTGCAGTTTTGGAGGGAAGACTTGTGACTAGGAAACAAATATATAAGTTCTTCATGATTTAGAAATATCCTCTTTACAATTTTTTCTTAAGATGTAATTTCATCTTTAAAAAGTTAAATTCTTTCAAAAGAAATATCTGAAGTTTTATAGTAGAAAGGTACATCTCCTAACTCGTGAAATCCGTTTTATTTTTTCATTTCACTTAATTTATAGTGTCTTTATTTATCTGATAGCGGGTATTTGATCATGCTTATTTATTTCCGTCAGTTGAAATCTGATTTCTTTTGAAAATTACCATGGCATCAGTTTTCAACAAACGGTCTTAAAGTCTATGAATCCTACAGTATTTGATACTGAATACGAAAATTCAAGTAAAAAAGTGACTTTGTGACTCGCTTGAAAGTTATTGAGGAAAAAAGAAATATCAATTCCATGAGAATTTTTTTTACGAGTGTGAAAATACTAGTATTTATTTCTAAACAGAAGTGTTCTTGTTTTTCTTTTGTACATAGTTTTTGGAATATCTCGTATACTGGGTGGGCAGAAAGTCCGTAGACATTTAAAAAGATTATGAAAAAAATCGAAAAATAATCTGATTTAAAAACGGTTTACAGTTCAAGCATTTCGTGCACATAGGTATTTTTTGGGATGAAAAAAACTTAATACAGTATAAAGAGCGACTGCTTTGAAGATATGAAAATTAGACTTATTTATAGACTTATAAACTTCCAACAGCTACAGTGTATGATTTCTCATTGGAGGTATCACAAATCTGCAATATGTTGTACCTTGTAGTAGAAGCCATATCGAATACTAGTTGTTGTAATAAAAATGTTAAAATTATCATTTATTTTGTGTACCTATTGATTCTCTTTTATCAACGCCCCCTATTGGCTATTTTTTGCGTTAACTTTTTCTTGCAAAAAAACCCCGTAGGGGGAAGAATTCGATAAATTTTTAAATTTCTTTTATGAATTTTTGACATGTCTACGGACTTTTTGTTTACACAGTATTTTGCCACAAATAATTTGCCAGAATCCATTAGGATCCATTTTCGTTTAGAAAATCTCCACGTTGACTACAACATTCTCCAAGAAAAAGCTTGCCATACTTACCCTCGAATTTGATATGTAGTTAACAAGAAAGATATATTCATAGAAATAAATTCCAACACTATTTTCAGACGAAATTCTCACAGAAAAGTATAAGTTCCATTGCAATCTAAAGGCATCTTTTGGCTCTGGTATATACGAACAAACCGGATGACATATTTTAGAAAATTTCTTATAATTCTCTTTCTTTCTGTTTTAATGTAGGGACTTCTGAAATTAATTTATTTGACGACTAACTGGTTTCTCTTCTATCCTTTTGTCCTTTAACTTTTACTTTTTATTATCTTCAGTAAGTCTCTTTATTGTTCAACATCTTTTTGTAACTTCCTAATGAGAATTGACTTTACATTTCTTTTTCGTTTGCAAGTTCAGCATTCCCAAGATATTTAAGTCTGCATTTCCTTGTCTTTAATTCCTAAACTTTTAAAATCAGAAGATCTTGATTATACAGGAATGATTGACTCCGTGAAGGTATCAAAATTAAAACATGGTATGTAGAGAAAAGGATCACGTAAAAAATATTCATGAAGTAGTCAACTCACTAATACGTGTTTACTTATGGTGACACAGTCTCTGCAAAATCATGGCTCGATAAAGCGATCTCCAGCATATTATAAATAAAGAATGGCTTGTAAGGATCTCAGTATTCTTATGGTAAATGCAAGGAGATGGTGAAACATATCTTTCGTGTTTTATCGGCAAATTACGAGTGCTCATTGAAATGGCCTCTAGTGTGAATTCAAGTCAGTTTCGTTTACACTACTCCCGAAATCTTCTTTAACGAATGGAAGCAAAGATTCAGAATTTAGCATGCTCAGTCATGCGTCTTTGGATGAAGAAATTCTACTTCGAATCCTGATTCTACAGAAAATCCATCAAGTATGTGGACATGGTACATATTAGAAATGTGTATACCAATTTGAAAAAAAGAGATGGTAGGTCTGGTATCGTCCTCGACATCTGACCACGTTTCAGATTTACGAAGCCCATATCCCAACGCCTTCGTATAGCTACGAAACGGAAGTTGTTGTAAAAGTAATAAGTGAAAAAATTCCTTTAAATCATTAGGGAGGAAGAGGAATCTCACATTCTTGATACAGCAATTTTATGTTTGCTTATTGCCAGAGTACCAGGGGTTGGATTCATATTTTGTGGTTATTTATTAGTATGTTATAAATTCAAATCTTTCTGAACTTTGTTTAAGTGTAGAGGAGTTTTCGGAATTCTCGCTAAGGGTATACGGTTTGAACTATTTTTGTATTATACATTTGTATTCTTTGAAAGTCTGTCCAGCATATTAAGATTTATTTATTCTTTATTCTGATAAACGATTAAAATTGTGAAACGAATCACTTGCTTGTTCGAGCACTTTATGTATGGTCCCCCAACAACTCATTTGATATGATAAGAGGAGTAATTAGAACTTTGGAATAAGACTTGAACAAGAGTTTTGGAAATAAGGTCTGAATATTTACTGCCTTTGTTTAGTTCATTTCGAAATCAGCATTGCTAAAATTCTGCGCTAGAAATCAGTTGAATGCATTTATTAAACGTATTGATCAGTTAAATAGTCACATTCATCTCGAACTAATTTCCATATTATTGATATGTGAGGTGTAAAGAGAGGTATTAAATGTGTCTAATTTTCTTAACTCTATATTTAACATGAAGTGCTTGAATTCCGATATTCTTTTATGTAAATTTAGAGTTGATTACTTTATCTCAAATTTCTTTCCACAAAAATATTGTATAATGGGGAAATATGTAAGGATCTGAGATATTCTGAATTTATAAAATAGGGGGAATCATCTCATTTAATGAATTTTGAAGATAATTTAATCCATACATATAAATAGGTTTCCTTTGATAATCATAAACAGTACAGATTAAATAATATCCTCTCTACAATGTGGTAATTACTAGTTATTTATAATCGTTTCAATTTATGCTCTTAATCGAAAGGCTACACAAATCAAGTCTCCTCCTTTAGAAACCAAACAATGAAGAAGGAGACGAAAAATAAGATCTCCCACTCAACTGAAACGAGGCAACCTTCCCTTTGAGTTGACGCGAATGGGTTTTTAGCATCTCCACTTTGATCTGCGTGTGAACCCTTTGTCCGGCGACCATCGATATCAAAGGGAAAAGGGCTTGAACCACTCTAACAAATGCAATTTCACGTCATCCCTGCGGCAGGCATAATTAATTACCCGCCGACTTTGATAAACAGCTGGACAGATCATTAGCATAGTAAGCGGTCGGCTCCACAGACCCTTCATTTAGGGCTTTCCGACTCGCCGTTCAAGACTATATTCAGATGAAGGAACGGAGCGTGATAATCACGAAATTGAAGACCATTATTTCGAAGATACCCAGCTTCGCTGGCTGGATGCAACTCGAGTTCTTCGGCAGAACTTTGAGAGCCTTGTTATCAGGGAATGCCGTGTTAGCTACCAATTTGTTACTGAAAATCAATACCTCAACACAAAACTTATTGAAAGGTCGCGTCACTCTTGATCGAAGTGAAACACGAAAGCACCGGACCTTTAATAAGTAACGACGTTTTCTGGAATGTGCAACGAACAATTAATTTCGCTTAAATGAGAGCAACCTAACCACTAACAGATTATTTCTATGAATAGAGTTAAATGACGACAGTCTAAAAGGTCGAAACTTTTTTCATGATTTCAGAAAGGAGTGCACTTGTTTTTAAAGGATTAACAGATGAGTCAGTACTAGTATTATGCCACTAATTTAAGACATTAAAGATAAAAAAGTATTGAACTTATTGCTCAGTTCATGAAGTGTACAAATGAGGGGAAAAATAATAGATCATTTGATAAGATTATAACGATATGAAAATGCATTTCTACATGTAGATAGAAGGCTTAACGTTTCTGAAGTTTCTAGGTTTTTATCTCCGCAATGTACTTCTCATGAATGGTAATTTGAATGATTTTTAATTATTTTTCATTGGGAAATAGTATAAAGAAATGAAAATGCATTTCCACGTGTAGATAGAAGGCCTAACGTTTCAGAAGTATCTATGTTTTTTTCTCCCTGAATACCCGTTTCACGAAAGGTAATTTCAACGATTTGTAATTATTTTTCATTGGAAAATAGTTTATTTAGTTATAATAATTTATTAGAAACTTATACATAAATATGCATTTGTCTCTTTAGAGAAGTTTTAGATTTTATTATATGGAACTGTTTTTCTTTATTAATTTTCTTCCTAAGTGAAATGAGTGACTAATTTAAACATTTTATGCGCAAATGTAAATGAGACAGTTAACGACTGGTTTCGTTGATGGTTTGAAATTGTCAAGGAACTGTTCGTATTCTGCAAAACCAAACATATTTTCATTTTTAAACAACATTAAAAAATTAATAAAAATAAAAAATTAAAAACATACACTTGTTAATGCATTGAACAGTAGAAAATAATTAAAAAATATGAAAGTCAGAATAAAATAGTGAAAGCGTGAGACGCAGTTAGAAATACTTAATGTAAATTAGATTTTCAATCAGATTTATTGTATATTCTTAATTTTAATTGAAAATTAAGAAATTTTCTTTCTTATAATAGTCATTGTGACGTAATTTCTTTTAGTATTGTTTTCAGCGTCTTGCGCTTTTAAGATTTTGTTTTAACTACACATTTTTGATAAAAAATATTTTCTGCTTTTTATTATACTAATCAAAGTATTTTAAAAACATTTTTTTATTGTCTATCTGATAAATTTCAGGATTTATTATTATAAGTATGGGATCTTATAACCAATTATTTCCCGAATTCACTACCAGACAGCTCCTCTCTTATAGAATCGAAATTTAATTAAAATAAATCGATTAACTGATAATAAATTTCGGAAAATATTAAAATACTGTATTATCATCAGAAAAAAGCAACTGTACAAAATTTCAGAATTCCAGTACATAAAAGAAGTGAGATTATTAAATAGATTGCAAAACTTCACATTCACAAACGTGAAAGAAATTTAGTTACATACGTATAACAAGTACTTAAGAATTTGCGCTAGAATAAAAGGTTATTAGTTAATAGCGAAAATTATCTGAATGCTGTGCTACTAGCTTGTAAAACGATCAAAATATATGAGTTTGAAAATTATTTATGGGAATAATATTTTTTTTTCTCTCTCTTTTTTTAGCTCTTCTTACTTTCCTTCCAGCGCTGTAATAAATCTAACCTCAAATTACCTTCTTTAAGTCTTTTGTTGGTTGAGAAATATTACAAAAGACTAATTAAGCCTATTTTGAATTCATTTCTTTAAATGAGGAACATTTAGGTCGCGAAGGAACAATAGTTGCACAAACGTTGTAGTACAACAAAGGGGATGCATATCATTTATTACAAAACAACTAAAATAGAACTTCATCCAAAAAGTTGAGGGTTTGGCGTCTTTCCAGATTAATTCTTTTTTCCAGAGGAGATCCATTCGGAATACATTATTTTCCAGTTCGTGATTAATTCGAAGTCCCGAACTCTGGCAATTCTACAGAGAAGTTCGGCAGATCTCTTTTTGTCTGGTTGTTTATCAATGGAAAAAAATGCAGCTGGAAACTCGATCAGGCATTGCGTTCATTATTTTCTATCATAAATGGAGGGAAAAGAAGAGTGGTATAAGCAAATAAAAATCAAGCAGATGAGTAATGATTGAATATTTTTGAAAAGAACTCAAATATATGTTTCCTCTTCAAGTAGCATTAAAAGACACCGTTTCTGGAAGTGCGTTTCAAAAACTTCTTAAGTATTCAACCGTTTGCCCATGGTATCTACAAAATTGGATTGAGGGCATATTATTATATTCGGATTTTTCAGAACATTTACATGCAAATGTATTAGGATATTTATTGAAGACTGCTTTGAAATCTGTTATTATGTCTGGTTTCGTATACCACAACCAAAATATTTTTCAATTTAAAATGCATAGCCGCCAATCATTGAATCATCATTATTTATATTTTCAAGCAATCAAATTTTCATTTTACAGATATTAAACACAAGTTAAAAGCCTTGCAAAAATCGGATAATTTATGTAATGAATGGAATGAATAACACATAAAACACGCATGTGGTAAAATAATGTTTACTAACTGAAATAAGCCAGTTCCAGTGGCGACTCGTGCTAAATCATCGTGGCGGTGCTGCAACGCCAAGTTCTACACTGCGTACTAATGATTTCTGCATATATTAAATTAGGAAATAATTTTCAATAGTTTAATATTTAGTTAATAAAACAATTATTATTAGATTTTTGACTTCAAATTATTTTTAATAAAGAAAGAGATTATTAATTTTTAACTAACAAGAATTAAGAATTTTTAAAATAATTTTCACAGTTATTTTTGATACGTCTATTACTCTCATTTATAAGGATTTAGAGACTCGACTGAACATGAAAAAAAAATCAATGAAAGCTCTAAGTTAAAATAAATACATATATGGAGATAAAGGTATTATTTATAGATATTAATAAAATTACTTAAAATAAAATCGGCTCTTCTGGTTTTATTTCGAGCGAAATGATGAATGACGTTTTCCACAATATTGGTATGAACATCAAATGACATGAAGACGCTCACGGATAGGCAAGAAACAAAAGTTATTTGATGGATATCATCCAAAATTTGCTAGAATCACAAATTTGGTGTTGAGATCTCATCCTAAGTTTCATTCCTCTAGCTGTTTCGGTGTTTGAATTATAATGTTCATAACACACAGACAGGCATAATTTCCAAATTTTTTTCAGTAGAAGGAAGAGGGAGAACCCGGGAGCTCTAAAACATGGCAATTTCTCAAAATCTAGAGGTCGAACATTCTAGCAATTGCAATGCTTTCTTTTTGTATATTACGAATTCAAGAAAGAAAGCAAAAATTGGTTAATTTATGGTATTATATCTACCTATATGTGGGCTGTGGTGCTTTTCAATGAGAATGTACTTACTGAAGCTCTTTGAGATGATATATTCATTCAAACTTCCTATATTTCATTCTGAGCGGCTAACACAGGCTCCGTTGTATTTGATATTCTTTAAAAAATTATGTTTTTTAAAGCTTCCTCCTAAGGCAGAGCTTCTTTACGACCATAAATATATCGCACAGAATAATATTGGGGTTGTTTAAATTTTGCAATCATCTCTTTTCAGACTTATACGCATTTAGAAGTAAAATCTGTTGAAAAAATTATATTAAATGGAAAAAGAAAAAACAATTATTATTGAATTTAAATTTATGTACAATAATTTGTAAACAAATTTTTAAATTTATCATTAATTATTTCTTGATTTTCCTTTATTATGCTTTTCCAAAGTTATTTATTTTCAAATTTCAGCGCGTGAAACATTTTTTCCGTAGTCAAAAAACGACCCTTAACGACATTCCTTAAAACAATTCCCTATCTCGCGAGATAGGGAATCGTTATTCCCTATCTCGCGGTGCTACCTCTCGGACAGTACTCTGCTTAGTTAAATGCCTACTGGAAAAAAAGGGAGACTGGCATTGCAAGGCAAATGCGCATGCTCAAGCAGAATGAACAGGAACAAAGGTAATTTCTAGTTCTCAAAGGGGGAGAAGCTTTCTGAGAAGACAGAGAATAGGGAAAATTATCAGAAGTAACCTTTGTTTTTTCCCAGCTTTTCGGCTCAGCTGAAAGCGTCAAAAGTTAATTTTATTGATAGATTTGAATATTAGATGCAAAACTAAATAAATAAGTGATTAAATTTATGCACTGAAAAAAGCTGGGGGTGCTGAGATTCCACAGTCCCTATACACGAGCCGCCCCGTTCAGCTGTTTCATTAAATGTCACTTTAGTCAAACTAAGAATTTCAAAACATTTGGAGAGAATTAAATTAGTTTGACCATTTTTCTGTAGTAGAGAAAACATAATTTTTATATCAATTAAGTATTAACAAATGAAGACTTAGTCTTTTGAAAACTTCATAAACTATTTTTTTAATTAAAATTATTTGCTTCCTTTTTTCGTCCTTTCGCTTTAAATAATAGCCACATAATTGGTTGCTGGTAAAAGTTTAAAACCATTGCAGAAAATTATAATACAGGGAACATAATACCAAACACACAGACCTAATTAATATTCGAACCTGTATTGTGTTCCTTTAACCTTCAAACTGTAAACTTTTTTAGATATCTGCTTAGACGAAACGTCTGCAGATAGGCCCAGACACCTTTGAAATGAAGCTAATTGTTATTTATAGGCAATGCTATAGTAGTATAAACGTAATTAAACGCTGGGATAGTACGAGGTAAACACACTAGCCCGCGGAAATCGCGGGATGCAGCAGAATATAGATTAACTTTCAACCCGCGTGACGGGATACACAGCTGTAGGGTTAATATCCTGAAGGAATAGGGCATTTAATGGATTTAGTCAATGCTTGATGTTTCTATGTTCAGTGAAATATAGTTCAATTCTTACTCATTTCGTAAGTCATTTCCATGATTTATGAATAATCACTTATGACCTAAAGAAAAACTGAATAGTAAAATAAATGTACAAAGACTTTTTTTATTTAGAACAGAAGAACAGACTTGTTCCTTTTGTTTCATCATCCTTTACTTCTTCCATTAATCAAAACTGCAGACTTCTCGGCCCTGAAGCATTCTTTCATTAATTCCTTACCTCTCCTGAGATTTCTGAGAAAGTTTCCTACGATTCTTCGCCTCCTCCTTAAAGGGTCTATTGCCTTTGAGGAACAGTTGATTAGTTTTGCGTAATACACTGTGTGATCTCTAAGAGCATCTTCACGAACTTTATCCAATCTCGGTTCTTGTAGAAGGTGTTATACTGTAGTTACTTCCGCCCAAATTATTTATCAAGGTATCTACGATCCTAGAACATGATATTACGAAGAGCCTCGTTGTAATTCCTGTTCGTTTAATGAATGCAATTTATTTTCTAGTATCATTTATTCGGAAAGATACGTACTGAAATGTAACTTTTCTTTGTATGCATAAGTAACTTTTGTATCCATAGAATCGGATATTTTATCTTTTTTTATAAATATATGCGTATAAATCAAGCAAAGGTAGCAGATTTCTTCATCTCTTGAGAAGGGAGGCTTTCGTGATCCTTGCAAAGATATTGTTAATTAGAAATTCCAAAAAATCTTATAAGGCATCGTGTAGAGGTAAAATGAGTATGATGAAAATGATACAAAAGTATGAGGATGCAATGCTTTAAATACAGGCGATAATTTAAAGCTTTGAATTCTCCGTATGTTTTTGGAACAAGGGATATGAACAAGTCAAAATAAATTGTCTATTATATTAGAAAAGTTGAAGAAAGAATGTGAAAAAAGAAGAAAAATAGTTCCAAAAGTATGTTATTTGGTGATTCTAGCCTACGTGTAGGTCCAAGTAATTGATCCGACAAAAGATTTGATATCATAATTCTTTCATGAGTTTTTATTTTTTGAAAAAGTCTGGTATCACTTCTCAGTTAAAAAATGACAACATGGAGTGTCCTATCATTGCCTCACTTTATTCTGAGGGTTTTAACAAAAAGATGAGGACATCATTTTCTTTTGGATGAATGCATTTAACTACCTGATTGTCGCTTCAGAAACCATTGATCGACGGAAAAAAATGAGCTGGAAAATGAATGCCGATTATTTTTACCATATTCGTAAACAGGAGGTGAAAACGGATCCACTAAAGATTGATTTATCTCCTCAGAATTAAGAGAAATTACGGGATTAGCTGAATTCTGATGTCTTAATTCTGATGACTGCTTTTGTTAGACGTGTGCTTTATGGAACTGTTTTTATATGGATTCGCTTATATTCACTTTCAATGAAATTTAATATCATGTGTTGTCTTTGTGAAACTGACGTCCAGTTATGCCTTGTGGATAGTCTTGCTAATTTGGAACCACTGCCAAATGTCGAAGGCAACATCAGATCTCACACTTCACACTCTAACTTCACAATCACATCAGAGTTACAATAGCCAATGCAGATTATACATGTTCCATTTTGGTAAGCATATTGGTTTAATTTAGTTTAGCTATATTAATGTTGTGTTATGAAGCTACACGGGCCGCTCTATTTTGGGATGCATGTTATCATTTTTAACCCTGGTCAGAGGACGACAACTGTAATCAACCCCGGCCATCTCCTCTACACATTTCCGAGCCACACTAGCGGGGGAATGTTACATCTTTACGGATGTACCTCATCAGACTCAAATACGAGCCCCTTTGGCTCCTAAACCGAAATTCTACCACTTAGCCATCGTGGCCGCTGGTAGACATGGTGGACACTGTTGTATGAAATTGATACTCGATTGAATTATCCTCCGGTTATGAAGTCTAGACGCTACAATTGCGCAGTTTTCGTCTCTCTACCCAATTACCTAATCGTCATACGCAAGACATCAGGAAATAATTTGATTCTCTAAATTATAAAATTAAATAGAGATTGTAAAATTTTTGTACCAGAAACATAGAAAATATTTTTCTTATTTTTCTCCAAATTCTGTATTTCTCCATTTCTACAAATATTTTGCAGAATATTTACAGAATTGGAGAATTGAATTTGATAAATTGCCGGAATCGCAAATATAGAGCACTCTGCTATCTAATAAGGAATATTTTTTAAAATAATTTTGGTTTTCATTTACATTGAAATAAATCTTTCACTTTAAACCTCTCAAATGGTTAAATGAGAGGCCCAATAAAAATTTCCGATAGCTTGTATGCTTTCGTCCTGCTTACATTTGTATCAGCCGAATGACTGTCTTAATCACAAAAGCGAATTTTTAACCAATTACTGTTATTATTCCTTACCCACTTTGCCTCGAGTTGAAAATTCCACTATTGAAAATACCGTGAGAGAGTTCTAGAAACGAATAACTGTCAGATTAATGGAAGCTACATTCGTTTCAGAGCTAGAAGAGATAATAATACCGCTTTCTAATCAGAATCGAAGTAGCTCTGTTAAAGCCTTAAAATCAAGACCCCATCGTTATTGCAGTATATCTATACATCCTCTCAGAGAGAATAGCCGTAATGGATAAGACAGAGGAACAATTTTGTCGTTAATTTTAGTGAAATGAATTAAACATTCAGAATAGGAGAAAAAAGCAAGTACTGTCCCTAACCTCCTTTCGAATTCTTCTGATTGTGCTTCGAAGGTAAGAGGGAGGCCTTTCTCTAAATTGAAATGGTACAAAGCTGGTATGCAAATTAGTTGAATGAATGTGCTGCTGGCATACAGGGAGGGTGAATAGAGAAGGCCTTTTAAGTACTTGCCAGCAATTACTTTCGATAAAAGGAATCGGCAACTAAGTGAAAAGCATGCAAAGTTGAATTTCTGGGGCTATACAATACCTTTCAGAAAGCAGGAAGCATTAGAAAATAATGATGTTTTGAAGCAATCTATAAATGCCAGCGAACCGGCATTACACCGGAATATTTTCCGATTATGCGCTTTCTAATTCCGTAAATAGTAACTGCGAAATTAGTGCCTTTTATAAGTTTCCATCCAATAAATTGATGGTATTTACTCAGAAGAGGGAATTTAGAAAAGAGAGAAAACACCGAAGAGAGTAACCGAATTTAGCACGAATGGAATAGAATATTTTGGAGTAAATATTTAATAAATTTATCATACTTTATCTTTAATTAATTTGGATAAGGTGCTTGATTAAAAATGAGCTCATCTATTGAGTATCCTATGAATGCTTAGTTTTGCTTTCACTTTTTATGTTAAGTATTTAAATTATTAAGTTTGATTCGTCTTTTTTGGAGAATTTATTGAGTTTTGAAGTTAATATTTTCTTTGAGAAAATTTGCCAGAAATATATTAAAATCATAAAAGATTGAAGAAATTGGTGAAAAGAATATCACGCAGGATAACTTCAACTGCACAATGTGAAATGATACATGTTTGAATTACTTTCAATTTTGCTCTTTTAAAATTAATTTTTGAACAATTAAATAAATAATTTACTTGATACATTTTTGACTTGAAGTAACCAAGAATTTTAATAAATAAATTTAGAAAGAAAATCTCTTATCATTTAGCTATACATAAATAGAACTGAAATTGAGTTCACTGCAATGCCGATATGCATATTGCATGTATTCTGTAAGTTTCTCATAATTTGGTTGAAAACTCTGCATGCTATAAGCAAAAAACATGCGGAAAAATATGGAATTTTAAAGAAAACCTTTATATCTTGATCTTACCGAAAATACATGCTATATTTTTACGAAAATGCATGTAAATATTGTGAACATCAAGCAAAACTATTGCAGATCATTATCGGGAAACGGGGTGAGCCCAAATCATTTTCTTCTTCATCACTTTCTGGTTGGTCCCCTAAAAGCACACGTGATCAAATATTCACTGTAAAATGTGAATTCCTATGATTGTGCGTCCCAGGATTCTCCACAAGTGATTGTCAACCATTGCATCCATATTAACTCTAAATTGTTCCATCTTGTGAATTATGCTTAACTTGTGGGCACGAATGTAGACGCTTTTCAAACCTGTGATTATCTGTAAAACTTGTTATCCAACGAAGGTCCTTTAATTGCAGTAAAAATTGAATAGCCAAGAGCAACTAGAATGCAATGGGGAAAACAGCAATTTGCAAACATTTAATAGGGATTTTTTTTATTAAACTCAGAAAAACATCAAATAAAGTATTCATAAATACTTGCAAAATAAATTTGGTTGAAAACTCTGTATGTTATAAACAAAATACATGCGGAAAATTTGGGATTTTTTAAAAAAAATCCTTTATATCTTTCCGAATATACGTGCTATTTTTTGGAAATGAATGTTAGTATTGCGCATAGAAAACAAAAGCCATTAATGAAAGTTGTAAATCATTATCGGTTTTGTGTGAAATGGGGTGGGCCCCAATTATTTTCTTCTTCATTAATTTCTTCTCGGTCCCCTGAATACTCTCGTGATCGAATCTTCACTTCTAAACGTGAGTTCAAGCCTATTCTTTACATGGTCGAAGTTCAAGGGCAATTCGTCCAGCCTTTCTGGAAAAATTTGAAAAAAATGCGAGAATCTGAAAAGTATCCGGATACTATTGATCATATAAAATATGTTGATTGTTTCTGTAAATAATAGCTATCTCATTTTTATATCTAAAAATGTCCTTTCTGAATGAAGCGTTTCACTTTATTGTTTTCTTCTGAGGTTAACTTACACAGTTTCAATACTGTTTTATAAATCAAATTAATTTGTTTTACACTTGTTACTGTTTTGATACTGTTTACTGTATTTGTTACTGTTTTATAAATCAAAAAGTGGTTATGTCTGATTTGAATCTGATATCAGGATAGCTTATCATTTCTAAGAATGCAAAATCTTAATTGAAGCAATTTTATTCACTTGGAGCGCCAAATTATAAGCCTTTAATGAATCTTTTAGCATTTGAAAAACAATTCCATGGTATTTCATTCTTTTAATAACTTTCAGTACACGCAGAGGTTATATTGAAGGTTGTAATTGCTCAAAGCAGCGGTCAATTTTCTCGGACTAATTGGTATTGTGACCATTTCAGTCGTGGCACTTAGAGATGTATTTCTGGAGGACTTACGGTTATTATGAATTAAATGTCATCTTAGAAAAGAATCGTCTAAAGGGGACCTGGTGACAATGGTTTGAAATAGATCCTTTAATTTACTTCTTCCTCTACTGGCATTCAGACTTTATGAATTTATGGAGAATATGAAGAAAATACGAGCTAAATATTTTCGCAGAAAATGGATTATTAACAAGATAGTGATAACGGATAGAAACCAACCCTTTTAATACGTTTATATCAAATTAGTTAAATAAAGACAAAGCAAAGACTTAACAGAACTGTCATTACAATGCTTGTGATTTTTGTCGTTAAGCATTATAAGTACGAAGGGCAAGTAAAAAATTATCCGGAATTTGCTTTTGAACAGAAGGATAGAAAAGCTATAGGTTGAATAATGACGTCATCTCTCGCCATAGTCCCCTTGCGTTTGCAATGCATTTAGACCACAATTTTGTGAACTTCCTAGGAGAAGATGGAATTGGGTTGGGCAACCGACCATGGATGCACCAAGTCTGGAACATCCTGACCGTAGAAAAGCCACAATCGTGTAATGCTTCTTTTAGGGGTTGAGTCTCCGTAGTAAAGAACTATCCCCGTATTGTGTTGAGAGTCTAAGATTAATCTTGAGGCCTGCAACACCTCTAACCAAAGGAAACGGATGACTGCTCGCTGTTCCTTCTTGATGTGTACTGCTAGAAGTGCCGCCATGTTTACTCATCGACAGAATGAAGAGAAATGACGTTATCAGGATCAAATATCGCTCATATGACCACAATAATTTAAATTCGACGCAGGCCTGCTCATCAGCCAGATTTCTCATTAGAATTATTTTCTGGATAAAATGCGGATAGTTTTGACATACATACGTAATTTGGATACATTCCTTGACAGTAATTTTTAAAAATCAGTTAAATCCTTTAAAGGGCCATTTTTTTCTAGTAAAGATATAGTTTTTTTCCAGAAAAATTATCTCTTTTTTATAAACTCTTATATTCTATTTTGTTTCTATAAAGGTAAAATATTTTTGGGATTCAGATTGATTTAAGAGAAGAAATTTGTTTAGCTTATTAGATAAAATTAATTTAACTTCATAATTAATTTTTTTAATTAATAATCTAATTAACAAATCAAGATACTTCGTTATGATTTGAGAACATTTAGATTTTTATTTCATAGAAACACTTGCTGAGAACGTAGGCCAACCTTCTTTCCAGCGTTAGGTATTGTCTCTTTACTAACTAAAAATAATAATAATTTATTTTTTAAGACGACTTTATGCCGGCAAAGTGTTTATTAATATTTTTTGGGGTTTCAGAAGTTATTAAGAGATTGCAGCTCTAATCAGAAATGGTAAAATAAGTAGGAGTGGATATTTAAAATTTGGCAAATTTGTGATAAGTATACTTTTCTAGGCTCTATAAACGGAGCAGTCTAAGAAATAAGTATTCACAAATTGAAATAATTTACGCTTTATTATGAAGAATATTCACTACTTGAATCGTTTAAAGAATACCTAAAATCTGTACAAAGGAAATAATAAAATGTTTTTTTTAGGTTATTTAACGCCACATTAATGATAGCAGCCATTCTGATTACGACCTTAATGAATCCCTATGGTGAATGAAAGAAAAAACCATCTGAAAGCTCAAAGAATTCTCTGATGACTCTTCTTTTCATTGAAGGATAAAAAAATAAAGAATATAAAGAAGAACTTTCAAATGATAGCTATTTTATGAAAGTAAATTGGAAAAGATTAAAATCACGATGATATGAAGAATTTGTGCGGTTCAAAAAAGAGTAGTTTAAATTCTCAAAACATCACAGCAAAGTGATTTCGAATTTGATATTAAGTACTCTAATGTATCACTCATCATAATTAAAAGAATATTTATCTAAATAATTAAGCGAAGTAAAGCTACTAACAACTACTTAATTTTTAGGCCACTCTGCTTACTTTAAAAGGATAAAAATAGTCATCACCAAGAATGGTGCATGACATAACACTTTGTAAAATTTTCATCACAAAAAATGATGCATGGGATAAAACTTTCTAATCACTGCATCAAACTTTCTAATAATTCCTAAATCTAAGTATTTTGCTATGAAGGCTCTTTTCTTATACACTTTCATTTAATGTGACTTGTTTCATATTCGTAAAGATGGAACTTTGTAAACGGTTTTCCACTCGCTTTCTGATGTGTTAGAATTTTGAAGTTTTGTAAACTCGCGTGTTCTCGAAGACAATGCACTATTTTAATATTTTCAGATCTTAATTATCAGCTGATTGATTAATTTAATTACATTTTAGTTCCATATAAGTGATAACACCTGGTGGTGGATTTAAGAAAATATTGGATTCTAGATTCCATAACATTTATAGTAATGGATTATATATTAAAATCTAAAACGTAGAAGATAATTAAATGTAAAAAAAAACCGAACTGAAATCTTAATTTGTAAATATTTCTAAAATGCTGACAGTCTGAATTCGTTTAAGGAATGCAAAATTCTAAATAAAAAAAAACGAATTAAGCGATACAGACTCAATACAATCAGTGCGGAAAACAAAGCAAACAAATTTCTTTCCGAACTGAAACCAAAATTAAAAATCCAACAAAATACAACATCCCTGATTTTTTAATAAATAAATTCAGTGCTAGATTGAAAGTTCTTATAAATGCTTTATTAATGTTCTGTACAACAACTATTAATAATGTCCAGCAAAAATTACAATGAAGGTTTAAAACATTACATAAATCTCTACCTTCAAATCTTTTTAAGATTCTGAAAGCAGGAACGCGTGATGATGATGCAAAATTAAAAAAAAGAACTAAGCGGTATTCTATGACTATTCAAGTTCCTCCAATTTAAATTATGTTACAGTAACGTCTATGTTTCGGTTATTTCATAGAATTCCTAGTTATTTCATGAAAAAGCTGATAAACTCATTTAAGGTATTCTATGAAATAAGAGATTTCATACTTTAACGATACCATAAAATATATATAAAATAAAAAAAAAAAACGCAAATGAAATTTCTTTCCAAACTGAAATAAAAAATAAAAATCCAACAATATAGGATTTCTCAGATTTTTTAAATAAATGAATTCCATGTCAGATCTAGTCAATGGAAGAGTTTCCAAATATTTTATTAATGTTCTATACAACGACTATTAATAATGTCTCACAAAAAATTCGTATCCAACTTAACTTTTTACGATTCTACCCTAAATTGTGTTTGGTTCAAGTAACATTGTAAGGGAAATATTTCACCGTGAGAACGAGGGAAAAAAGATGGATAGACCGAAGCACAAAACAAATCACTGTACATCTTAGCAGTAACTTAGAAGAAACAAGTGTGCCAGCGAAGCATAGTGACAGTCAAATCTCACTTGCAGCTTAACATGACAACGACGATTGGAAGTAACATGGAGCTTGCTGTTTGACAGCAGCCCTAGTGCCATTAGTTATGTCTAAAACTGGGTCAGGAAGTCAGCGGGAGTTACTTCCATCAACCCTTCACGGGGGTACTAACAGGAGCCGAAGTAGATTAGTAACACGTAGAATCATTAGCTGGCAGATCTGAAATGTGTTTTCTCGCCGAAGTGCCAATGCATTCCATAATGGTTTCAATGTTCGTGATGCGAGTTAATTATCGTGAGGTAATGGCGAGTAAAGGATAAAACTCCTTTTTTTCAAACTCTATCAACGAGGTTCATTGTGAGATTATTTGGAGCAGAAAAACGTGGGAATGGACGTATCTGTCCATGATCTAATCCCAATTTGAAGATCAGACGAGAAAGCCTAAGCCTACAGTTTTCTGGGCGGAAGGGTTAACCCTCTGGCTGATCATCCCGCGATTTCCGCGGGTAGGAAGTAAGTCTGTTTCCTGCTGCATCCTGCGATTTCCGCGGGTAGGAAGTAAGTCTGTTTCCTGCTGCATCCTGCGATTTTCGCAAACTAATGAGTTTGCTTAGCACTATTATAGCGTTGAATCGTATTAGACCAATAAAGCTTTGCATATAAATGACAATTCGTTTGGTTCAACGGTATTCGAATATGTTTGCAAATGTTGCATTTAAACAGTGGTTTAAAACAATCGGCAGTCAGAGGGTTAATGCCGAAAAAGTTATTAACTGCAGTCTTAGTTGATTGCCAAAAGTATTCAATTATGAGATACTGATCAGACTTATCTCTACACAGCAATCAGGAATTTAACAAATTTCAAAATACGTAGTTACTGAATAGCGATTAATTTAAAGCCTATTCTATACAGCAAATTAAGATTGTAAGCATTTTTTCTGGAAACTTTGTTCAAAAGTAAGCTATTTTTATCCACATTTATCAATGCAAGTAGAACAATTACATATATGAAATTCAGAGATTCGTAATATTGAAAGTAATGTACTTATTTTGATTATTGCCACTAGGGGAGAGTGGCGGAATTCGCCTAGTTGCCTAGATTGTACGAGTATCATAACTTCAGTTCTATCAAATATTTGGGTCATAAAATAGGCAAATTATGTTGTAACTATGTGAATGATGGATTATAAGAGTTCGTGCTTACAGTTAGTTTAGTTATATTAACGTCCCGTTTTGAAGCAACACGATTGCTATTTCGGGACGGACCTCGTAATTTTGAAACACGGTCAGATGACGAGGGACGCCACACCAACGGGAGGACGTTTGGCCACTACGCATGATTTAGCGTGCAACAGGCCCCACACACGGGGCGGAATTTCAGTGGAATCGGGTTTCGAACCTGGAACCCTCCGGCCCCAAATCCGAGACCTTACCACTAGGCCACCGCGTCCGTGCTTACAGTTAGAGAACAAAAGTTAATATTTAGGTATCATCAATTAATTATTTTGATAAAAGTCCTTACAGTGTTTTAAAATAAGTAGGAAAATAGGTTATTATATCCTCAGCTAGGAAATTTGATTGGCTAAAATTTATTGTAATAATTTTATTAAAATAAAGTTAGGATAATTTTTTTGTCGTTTGTGAACAGTTGCCTGAATTGAATTGTTTAAAGCAATGAGATTATTATCTTAAACTACAGGAATAGCTCAGAAAGCAGTTATCACCACTCGTAGTCCTCATAAACTAGAAGTGGAACAAGTCAAAGCCGAAAAAAGCAATAAAAGGACACTAAAGCCATCAAATGTTGGATCAAAAGGAACAAAAACTAAGGTTACGTAGTTTTGTATCATTTTTGAGGAAACAAAGAGAGGAACGGAAGTGATACGGTCTATAACAGGGGTGGGGAATCTTTTTACACTGAAAAGCCTCATTAAGGTATCCGCTTACGTTGAAAATCCATTTTCGCCCAAAAAAATCACAATTTTTTTAATGTCTTATCTGAAAACCTATTCCTTTTAGTTTTCAAAACAGTCTTTATTTTACATCCATGATGATCAGAAGTGAAATTAAAGACATTTTAGTAGAACTTAACAGCTGAAAATGAAATAGTTAACAATATAAAGAAGCATTTTTCACTGTTTTTACTTAAGATATTTAAATTTTATAGTTTATTTTTGTTCTGTACTATTCTCCATATACCTGATACTATTTTGGAAGATTTTCAGTGTGAATTTCATTGTTTTCTATGATATTATTACGAAGTTAGGTAATTTTGAATCAATGCAGTTTCTTGATTTTCCATTAATGCCCTAATTTTTGATAATAAACGTAGGGAAAGCACATAAATTGTACTTATGACCAATATTAATCACTAAGAGTATCTCCAGACCAGCCAACATGCATACAAGACTGAAAAATTATTCAAATAGGTCGACGGCGACTGAATGATAAATAACGATAACGACTCATCATGCTCAACAAAACGACGAAGAAAATATTTCCAACACTGAAAATTTTTAAAAATGAAAGAAGCTGACGAAAAAGAAGTACTAGCCTACAAAACTGGGGAGTACGGAAGAAAAATTCTTCTTTCTTCTCATTGTAAATTAAAAACAACTCAACTTTAAACTCAGTTTTCTCGAAATGTAATTTTTTTTGAAAATTTTCATTTTTCAAACACGATAACTAAAATCCTATTTAAAATATCCACAAGAGACTTGGCATACATTTGATTTATGATACTATCTAGGTGATGAACCAAAATATAAGTTCAATCATGTTCCGCTAAAAAGTTATATAGCTTTTGAGATTTGAAGAAAAGCCAAAATGTAAAAAAAAATATGATTTCACACCAAAACTCTTATAATTTACAGGTGTTTTGAGATTGGAAAACTTTTGCTTTAGGACCTAGACAATAATTTAATGATTATATGTACTGAATCATTTATCATTCTGGTTTTCTTTTTGACCGAGAGTGTTTGAAAAAGGTCAAATTTATTGTAAAAATATTTAAAAATTTTTAAATTCATATAACTTTTTTTGCGTGATTTATAAAGTTTAAACATATAATTATCATATAAAAATACAAAAATATTGTTTCAAACATCATTATTAAAAAAAGCCTCCGAACGTAGTTGGATTCCTTAAATTTCGGCAGTTGGGCAAAAGGTCGCACGAGCGTAATCTTAAAGGTTATTGTTCTGTAATTATTATTATATTACAGACAATTACATATTTCAATGCAAATTGTAAATAACTGGTAAGGCCACAGGTTTCCCATACTTTTTCTCTATAATATTCTTAAGTAATGTATGCATTTGTATTAAACCAATTTGTTAATTTAAATTTTATTTACAAAGGATTTATTCAAATTAAACTTTTATTTATGATCATAGATGCGTACGGAAATTTTTTTTACCCACTGTATGAATGATTACATTATTGATTTGTAGTTTTCAGGTGACTCCGCCATGATTGGTAATTACGATTTAATATTGGATTTACTTATAAAAGTAATTTTAACTCCGAGTGTTTGTTTCAGCGGTAATGGTGTAATGATATGTGTCTATTGTTAGTGGCTTGCTCTATTGGTGCCGATAAGCAATTGACTAAATTAATATTATAATTTCTTCATCTGTTGATATACTTGTTTTTTATATTGATATAGTGTATTCATAATTTTATAAATGATTATATGTGAGTAGAATATTAAAAATAAATGTTTTTTCAAAATTATTTTGGAATGTATATTATGCAAGGGAGGGTCGCCGAAATTGGAACAGTGCCTAGATTGGACCGATATTATAACTTCAATTCGATTGAATATTTGGACCATAGAATAGGTAAATGATGTTGTAACGTTTTAAATGGGGTGTATGAAATTATTTTTAATAGAAAACGCTATGTGATTACAGTAAGATAATAAGTATTTAGATTTAAATATCATCAATTAATTATTTTAACTAAAGTCAGAAAGCCCTTACGCTGTTTTAAAGTAAATTGGAAAAGGAAGGAGGATGGTTTTAGTTTAGCTATATTATCGTCCCCTTTTGAAGCAACACGAGGGCTATTTTGGGACGGGGGCTATTTTTTTATTAGATCCTCAGATAGGAAATTTGTTTTTCTGCAATTTATTATAATAATTTTATTAAAATAGTTTAAAGATAAGGGTTGAGGAATTTGTTTCGCTGTTGACCAAAAATTGCCTAGACTGGACTACAAACAGTTGCCTAAATTGGACTGTTTAAAACATTATCTGAATCTGGGATTATTATAAGGAACCATAGAAATAGCTCAAAAAGCAGTTATTACCACTAACAGGCCTCATAAATTGGAAGTGGAACAAGTCAAAGAAAAAAAACTCAATATAAGGACACTAAAGCCCAATAAATGATGGCTCAAAAAGAACAAAAACTAACGTTACATTGTTTTGTATTATATTTGTGAGGAAAGGGAGAAAAGGGAGTAATACAGTGAATAAAATGTCATATTTGGATTCATGCATTGTGTGTTGGTATGAATTTGTGAATAATAAATATTTTTACTTTAATTGCGCCTAAAGAAATTTGTGGTCTAACCTGGACAACCGGTTTCCTTGATTGGGCAGATGGCAACATTTTTTAAAGTTATTTTTCCATACTTTAAAGTGTATTTCATAAAAATTAATTACATTTTTTTTAAGATAAATAAACTACAAAACATTATACAACTTATTTTTCATTGAAATTAGTTTTTTATCCCTATACATTAAAAAAATAATCAGGTGAAGTAAATTTGGCGACTCTCTCCTATACATTATTTCATTATATTGTTACGTACAAAGCAAAAGACTTGATTTCCACATGAGCATTCTTCTCTAAAATTGGAAGCTTTTCTTTATTAACGGAAATGTATAAATTAGTAGTTTTAAATACCAGTAAAATCGAAATAATATACAGTTTCTTTAATTTGTTTCTGGACATAATCTATTTTGACTCACAGATCAGTAACAAAAAAGAATCACAAAACTTAATATGAATCAAAGAGTTATAAGTTCATTTTAAGGAAACTGAGATAAGTATGCAGTTTACAGCAGGGTGCGAATTAACACTAAATCAAATTATCAGATGATTATTTTTATTAAGCTCTTACAGCGATGTCTGATGTATCGTTTATGTAATCTATTGACAACGAAGAGAAGCGGAAGTTATTGTTTTTACATTGCTAATAAAAGTTTGACAGTGAACTGAGAAGGAGGATGGTTTTAGTTTAGTTATCGTCTCCTTTTGAAGCAACCATAGGGCTATTTTGGGACGGTCCTCGTAATTTTGAACCGCGGTCAGATGACGAAGACGACACATAGAGGGAGAATGGAGAGGAGCATTACGTCTCCCTAGAGCTTCTAAAGCATGAACGATGGGATTCAAGTTAAAATATTGAGCAGTACACACTATGTGCTGTACTGTTACTACTGAAGATAATCTTCCACGATACGAGTCCTATGTGGTCTACAAATGTTTTTCTTATAAGATGAAATAATCGCTTATAGTACCGATATAAAGGCCACATAATCGCCAAAGGTGTTATCAATATAGAGCTGAGAAGTTACGGTTCCGCATGGAAAGGCATTTAACTATATGCGTCCATCCATATATATTACAGAGGGTGTTTACACATTTTTAGAACGATTTCGTTTCGCTGTACGGAAAATTCGTTTGCTTGGAAAAATTTATTTTCACAAAAATTACCTTTTTGAATCTATAAGTTATCATTTGCAACATAAAATTTTTGTTTACATGCAAAATGGCGCTTTTAAAGAAGTGAAGGATGGAAGGCTACGTTTTTGCTCTTTCCAAAGAGAGTTAATCTTATTCAGTTATTTAAAGACGCTGTGAAAGCCATGGTTTTTTTGTATCTAAAGCCACAATATGTAGTATTGTTAATAAGAAAGGAAAAAATCTCCCAGGTTTGGTTTCAAATGGGAAAATTGTTCCAAATACTTATCCAAGGAACAAACGCAGTTCTTTGAATATTGCCAGAGGTGAGATCTTTAATGTTAAAAGAAAATCCTCCAAGTCAAAGATTTATTGCAAAATCATTAAAATGATCAGTATCAACTGTGAACAAAATTATTAACACTGATTTGAATCCCAAAAAGGCAAAAAATATAATTTTCATCGTCTTTCTCTACGTCATATCGTCAGAGCACGCCACAGAATTCTTTATAAAAAGCATTTATCCGGACAAAAATGGAAAAGATGTTGAAACAATAGATGAAGTTTGAGTCTATTTAAATGACTGCAAGAAAAAAATTCAATTTATTATCATCCAAGAGGTGAAAAAATCTTAAAATAAGTTTCAAAGAATCTAAAGAAAGTTGTCCTAAGGAAATTATGATTGTTGCTGATTTTTCATATAATGGAAAAATAAAAGTAAAGAGAGTGGATAAAAATGTTAATATTAACTCCACATACTATCAGGAGCATATTTTATCTGCAATCTTTAAATATGAAATAACATCCCTTTACCCACAATTCCATCTATCAGTAGAGCTGCACTAAAACAAATCCCGCAGCCGCGCATTACAATCCGCTGTTAATTTCCTGGAAATTAACAGTAGATTTAACTTTTATTTTTAACGCATTATCCAAACGTCGACCTACAACCTTTAATGGACTTTGGGAAGTTTTTCAAGATAAAGGAGACAAAATACCTCCTCCTATACCACAAAAATCATTATTGCCACGGAAGTTTCTACATCGTAAGATAGTTAAGAATGCGGGCTATCAAACTGAATATTTCAAACACACAAAAAATATGTGAAATAGTTCTTAAAATACCATAAAAATCTTTTAAAAATGTGAAAACACCCTCTGTATAACCTCTGGCATCCAATTCGACGTAGATAATTTGATGAATCTTCATATTTCAGATTCCTTTAGAAAGAAATAAACGAATAAAATTTGCAATATGGTTTTGTAATCAGAATTGTAGATCGATATCTAATTTTGGACCAAACGTGCCAAAGGTTCAACTGTCGGTCTATCTATTCCTGTGGATGTGTACGCCATTAGTGAAAAACGTATCAATATATTGTTTAGCAACGAATTTGGAAACCCTCCGCGCTTTTGCGCAGGCGCCGGGCGGAGTTATTTCCATCAAAATACAGGGAAAGTGAAGAATGGAAGGGTGATGTTTACATTTTGATGAACGTGTTATGGCAAAGAACTCCGGAAATGGGCTCATATGACTCATTGCCTGACACCACTTTCCGGTGTAAAATCGTCCAAAAGTGGTAGTCTCGGAATCCGTTGCTGAACTATAGAAAAATCAATTTTAGTATGTGATATTTACACAGACATTGGAGATCTGTGTCAAATTTTGGATGAATTCTGTCAATGAGTAGAATTTAGGTTTCTTTATCCGCGTATAACTGAGCGCAATAACTCAAAAATTCAACGAGCTAGATAAATAAAATTTGGAATGTGGTCTTGATATCAAAATTGTGGATCTGTATCAAATTTTGGATCAAATCGATCAAAGAAAAAGAGGTGTTGCTCCAAAATTTATACTTGATCCTCTTCACTACACGATGAATCTAAATTCAAAACGCGCCATATTGTGAAAACCGTCGCTTCTGCTGATTATGACTGTAAGGAAGAATTTCTATAGCAGGAATTCTATTTCGCCATCATAAAATTTATAAAGAACCAGAGTAAATATAAAAAACAAAAGGGCTTGATTTAAGTTTAAAGTTAGTCAGTTATTAAAATATGGTTTTGCATAAGGAAACATTGTACCATCAAACTTTTTAAAATATAAATAAAAAGGGTGTTTCATTTTGATTAAGTAAAGATTTCTTCTCTATAGAAACAATGAATAATGCTCTTCACAATAAAGAAATCGCTTTTATGAATAAATTTAAATATTTATGAAAACATTAATAATCTATACATCAGTTTGACCTGCTTACGACATCATTTGGAGGGAGAAACACGTTGTCGAATATTCTGAAAATGCAAAAGCGCAAAATAATACTAACTTTCCTCCAAGGCCCATTTACACCCTTCAAGGCTTGAAGTAAACAATAGAGGTAGCTTTGGGATGCAATCTATTTTCCTCAGGCAGGAAATAAATTACATCTCAGATTTTTACGATGTAAAAAATTCATTCAAATATTTTATTTTATGTGTTTGCAGCTCCTTTTTTAGAATTTATATTCAATATTTTTAAGTGAATATTTTACCAAAAGTGGAATGGAGACGGATAAGATGAGAATGATATAAAAGAAAATTTCTCCATTTTTTTTCTCTCTTCTTCTGTAGGAAAATGTAACTTCCAGGAGTCTCCTGATTTATTTTTTTTGCTTTCAAAAAATGATCGATAATAATGTGATTCCGCTCTTTTTATGCATTTTCTGAAGAGAAAAAAGGTAGATCCTATTTAGCATTTTGATCGCTCCCTAGAATATAATTTCTTCTCGTAAATGGAATTTGAGTGTGAAACAATGTACGTTTCTCTCAGTAGTTGTCAAATGCATCATTTGAGACAAAAATAATTCGATCTTTGAAAACGTATTCCTGAGATCAAGGAGGATTTTTCTCGGAAAATAAATCTCTTTATTTTTAGTGAACGAGAGAGTGTTTTTGCTTCTTTTATTGAAGTTTATCTAAAAATTCTACGTTTACCTGTTTCTGTTGAATGCATCATATTCATATTTGTAGTTTGACTTGGTATAGAAACACGATGCAAAGAAATAAGGAAGCAAAAGTTACATTTCTTGTTTGTGATAACAATGCGCGATTTTTTATCTTTAAGTAATATTATTTACAACTTTCTTCGAAAATGTATTTTTCATTAAAAATCTGAAAATAAATATAAAGTAAATTTCTTTAAAACACGTTTTATTTAGAGTACAAAACTGTAGAAAATAATTTTTTCCCATAAATCTGCAGGTCAAAACAGAAATCGTAAAGCGTGAGGCGCTGATATAAATATTCTAAGTAGATTGGGGTTTCAATCACGTTCGTAATATATTTTAAGTATTAATGAATGTTTAATAATTTTCTTTCTTTTGTTCTTGATTGTGGTTTGGTTTCCTTATCGTATTGCTTTCAGAGCTACGCGTTTTTACGATTTTTGCTTTGATCTCCAAAATTTCAAAAAAAATTTGCATTTTAGCGCACTAATAAAACCTTAATTTTTAAAAACGTTTCTTATTTTATTATTTCCTACTTTTCAGTTTTTAACGCATTTCATGCTTCATTACTATAATTATTTTGGAATCTAGCAATCAATTTTTCTCAAATTCACTGCTGGATGCTGTATCTCTATTATTAAATCAAATGTAAATATGATAAAACTAAGACATTAATTGATAATTGAGTCTTAAAACTATTAAAACATTGCATTGTCATCGGTAACACAAAATTCTACTGTATTTCAGAACCCTAGCACTTCAGGAAGTTCCCTAGAGCCCTAGAACATCAGAGTTCTAGGGAACTTCCTGTTGTTCCTTAGGATCGTTTCGTCATTATAAAGATAAAAAGAGGCGAGTAAAATAAAATACTTTAAAATATCAAATTTTAAAATAAGCAAATAATTTGCTCCCTTGGTTTTTGGGAAGGTATAATGAATGAAGCGCCCGTAGTACTTATGTGCAGTCGAAATAAAAATACGTGATTACTTCCTGATTCGACTCGTTATAACCACAACTCTCGTTGGGAGCCCAGTTGTTAAATTCCACAGGCAAGTCACACGCAATGGTTTTGTAGTGCCACTAGTAGTAATCGTGGTAGATGTACAATCTGATCTTGATAGTATAATCATAGTATTTCTATATATTATTCTTAGCGATGGTGTTTCCTGTTATATCTTGTTATAGGAGTGAAAATTCTTTTGTGTTTTGTCTGTATTCCGTCCCGTCTCTCCTGGAAGTTCAGGGTTCCGAATTTGCGTTACATTCTGTAAAGTAAAACATTGTAAATGATTAGTATGTGTTCACCGACCTATATTGATGTGTATCATACAATATCAAATTTTAAAATAAGTAAATAATTTGCTCCCTTGGTTTTTGGGAAGGTTTAATGAATGAAGCGCCCGTAGTACTTACGTGGAGTAGAAATAAAAATACGTGATTATTTCCTGATTCGACTCGTTATAACTACAACTCTCGTTGAGAGCCTAGTTGTTAAATTCCACAGACAAGTCACATGCAGTGGTTATGTAGTGCCACTAGTAGTAATCATGGTAGATGCATAATCTGATCTTGATAGTCTAATAATAATATTTATGTATATCATTCTTAGAGGTGGTGTTTCCTGTCACATGTTGTCATAGGGCGAACATTTTTTAAACTTTTTGTCTGTATTCCGTCCCGTCCCTCATGGAAGTTCAGGATTCCGAATTTGGGTTACATTCTGTAAAGTAAAACATCGCAAATGATTAGTATGTGTTCACCGACCCATATTGATGTGTATCATAATTAAACTTCATCAAAGAAAAACGTTGCTTAAGACATTAACAGAATTTAAAATTTAAAAAAATATTAAAAAGGCTTTAATTATTATTTATTAATATTTAAAAAGTGATTTTCAACCTAAATAAACATGGAATGTTCTTTTAGAAAATTAAAATAAATTCAATAAAATCAGTCTTTCAAAACACAGTTTTATTGATGTACTAAAGGAAGAATATTTTTATTTATATTATTTTCGACTCTTTAGTGTTTTATTTATAATTCATTATTATAAATATTATGTAATCTTAAATTCACTTTTTATCAAACTTATTCTCAGATGGAGCTACTCATATGGAATCAAACCTGAAATAAGTTAACCAATTGCAATATTTCTAGAACTAATAATTAAGTTCTGGAAATATTGCACTGTCATCCAGAATACATACGTGTACAATTTTTCATAACTCTAGTACAGCAAGAAATGGGTGAAAATTGAACCATAAAATTCTATTTTTACAAATACGAAACTAGTCAGTGTAAATAAAAGTATATAAAATAATTTTGAGGTCTGACTTGGAAAAAAATGTATGAAGCAGTACCATACCAAAAACCATAAGCGACGTAACGTGCTCATCAAATTAAGGTCATCCCAAAACTTCTAATAGCATTTGTTGTTCCACAATATACTGCTATCTGCTCGAAGAAATAAAGCCATCAAGCAGTCGTCGAGAACGAATTAAACAAACGCTACTAATTAGAAAAAGGCCGCAACTCTTGATATGTTTTGTTGAATATTCATGAACTAATCTTTTAGGAGTTAGTCCAAAATATGCATCAGAAAGAATCGTAAAATTTGAATCTCTAAGCGAGAGTCCCAAAATGGGAAAGAGAAATTTCGCCATTAAAATTAGTTTGGCAGAAATGCGTGCATTCCGTTCGTTCTTTTGCCCGAAAAGCTCCGGGCACGTATAGATCGTCTTTGTTAAAACGTAGAAGCAACGCTTCAAATGTGCCCTCGCGTAAGAGGAAAACAATACCCGAAACTTCGCCCAAGTCGTTTCGTATTAATTGATCACTGCGACTGCCTGCACTTTAGCAAATCTACATACGGACTTTCGGAAGTCCATAATATGCGTGACAAAAGTGGACGATGAATAAAAGTAGGCGAAAAGCTTTAGAGCAGGGCTCAGTTGAAAACGATACCCTAATTTGCATGAAGTTTCCATTACGATCAAAGCAGAGCGTTTCTAAGTGGACCCAAGCACGGAACTCCCAGAACGACATTGGGAGACTTCATTGAAGCCCTCATTGAAGAATTTTTTTTAAGTGTCGCGTGAGTTCTTTGGACATAAAGGTCGACTTTAATGACAAGTAGCCAACTCGAACTTTAATCGTTCCTAAATATTCATTTTATTGCATCAAATGGAATAAACTAAAAAAAGTAATTAAATTAATGTTCTGCGTTAAATTTTCTGTTTTATCTTTTTTTGTTCTTCCATATATATTTAAGTTGCCTTACGATGAGGCAGAGAAAATTTTGGGAAACCTTGCCGTACTTTGGGGTGTGGTTCGAGTTCTTGTAAGGCTTGAATAAATTTTATAATGTTTTCACGCCCATGATTTACTGCTTATATCAGAGCACCGCCAACAGTTATGCAGTTAGTTCCAATGCGAAATTTAATAAATAATTTTCAATTTTACGATTATTCATCTATATTTAAATATTCACAAAATTATAAGGAAGTTGGATCATAGCATAATCGAAAGAAAAAAACCCGGAAGACAGAGGCTTATGTTTTGTAATATTCATTATATATAGTATAAGTTTCCGTATAGCTTTATATATTTTGTGTAATAGACTGAAGTTTTGTTAATTAAAATGCATTTTTTAAATGAACTCCCCCTAACCGGCCGGCGTTTTCGTTAATCCGGTAGTCCTCTGATTTGATATCTGACCGATTACCGAGACATTACTGTATTTAGACGATAAAAGCCAACTACTATCCATGAATTGTCTTGTCAGAAGACAGTCTAGAACAGTTCAGCAGAAATCTTCGGTAGTCTCGTTAATGTATCACCCATTGTTCTTATTGCTTGCGATTTGTATGATTTAAGAATATGATTTAAATGATAAGAATATGATTTAGGTACCTCGAAAAGCCAGAAAACTTTCTGTAGATTTCTGACTTAGTTAATTAGATACCTTTCATCGGGTCTGAAATAAGAAGACTTGTCTATCACAGCCTCTGTGATTGTATCTAAATTTGTTGGAAAAGGGATGCACGTATGTTTTTTTCCCTCTCCCGACAAATGGCCTTCTCTCATCTTCAGTGTCCTGTTAAATTTTATTTCCAGAGTGAACCCTGAATGAATTGTATTAATAGTAAATTTTGTAAACAATTAACTGTAGTAAGATTTTAACAATAAATTACGTTTCACCTTTTATAATTAATTGTTATAAGATGACATATACCATAAAGAAACCCTCTTTCTGACGAATCGCCAGAGCACACTCAATGACCGGTCGTCGCAGAGAATAATGAGTACTGTGATCCGTGCAAAACAGCTACCATTGTGGCGCGCCCCATACACAGACCCCTCCTTAAGGAGGAACTTCCCATCACCGGCGATGGGTTCGTTATCCAGCTAACACCACTATTGACGTATCTCCAGGGGAAGCTAGAATCGGCATACTGAGTCGACTTGCTCCTCTTTCCCATATATGAAGCGCCCTGATATATATACCATTCCTAATACACATACCTCATGCTATAACGGCGAAGGATATATGGGATAAACTTTACAATGCATATTTAATAGAATACAAATTTACAATACTACAATAGCAAACTTGCAGAAATAACAACATGTGAAGTGTCTATAGCCTCGGACGGCAAGTCCTTCGATCATTTACTTTAAGTAGGGGGAATGCGGGGACATTGATACACTTTTTTTTGGAAAGCTAAAAAATGACTTTACCAACGGTAATTATTAGAATTAATACGCTATATTTATACATTTGTTAATCTAATATAGGATTTTAGTCGAGGCTTGGTCATAAACGACATAATAAAATACTTATCACACTTTCCCTCTAAAAATGGATTTGTATCAATCTGCCCATACTAGAGGTACATTGATTCTTTCACGGAAATATCGAAAATAATGATGATTAATAGGTGTTGGATCAAAACAAAATTTGTTTTATCAAAAAATTTCTCATTCCAAATCAAGGTTTAAAAGTTTAACAAAGTAACAAATTTTTATTTTAATAAAAATTCATTATTTTTAATGAGACTAGAAAAATGAAGCAATAATGCCTCAGGAAATAATTTATCTCTACAAATAATAAAGGAGAATGTATGTGTGTAAAAATATTTTGGAGGGAGGGAATGTTTACATAGAAGTCTTTTTTTGAAATTTTAATCAATTGAAAATTAAGGGAAATTTTCGCGTTCTTCCATGACAATTTAGGAAAATAATATTGAAAATTATTTTCACGCCATCTGAAAATGCCAAAAATTATCTTTTCGATGATATTAATTAAGTCGCCGTAAAATTTTTTCTCCATTTTTAATAAATTCGTAAAGAATATTTTAAACTTAATTTACAATAATACTTTTCATTTTTGCAATGAAATTAATTCAAACTGCTTTCATTGTTTAAACAAATATTTAATTGCGTGTTTCTCTTAGATAGTTCGTTTTTACGTTTTTTTCATTTCTGAAGACGATGTTGTTAAGGAGTTGCTGTTAAGGCACAGAAGACGTACACACAGAAGACACATATCAATGTGCCCCGGAGTCAATGTCAATTGCATCAGTCAGCCCCAAGAGCCCATTTTACTCAAAACAAGTAGTCACGCAAAAACAAAGCTTAACAACCTCAAAACATAATACAGTTCAGAAAAATAAATGTTTTTCCTACCTTTGAAGTAGATTCCCTGGTAGTAAAACGTAATTAGTTAAAGAAATCACAGAGAAAAAATACCGAGCCGAAAAAGATTAGAGGTCTGATTCATTTGTAAATTAACTTTTGACTAAACATGGCCGAAAAATATACCCTGTGCTGAAAGTTACAGTGGCGTATGTCTGAGGGGATGTGAACATCTTGAGCCATTCCAATTATCAAAATTTATGGACTGTATCAATAATCCCGCGTATCAAGCTACCCCAACTCCCCCTACTAAAATTTTGTGTTGATACTGCGTCCTACTTACCATTGTGTCTGTCATGCTGAGTAAGACATATAATATTGTTATTAATGCAACTGTGTTGTTGTGCTGTTGTTAATTTATATTACATTAAACCTGTGTTGTAAACTTATCTGCTGTATCCGTTTCTTTAAGTCAATTCTCTGATAAATATAGCCTATAGCGATCTCCTTTTGCGTTTGCAATGCCATGTTCTCTTATAAAAATGACTTATTTTTGTATGCCTGATCGCCCATTAAATTTTGTAAGCGACCTTCTGGGATACCCTGCAATTAACTACTGGAGGATTTCCTAATATTGCGTGTTTCAATGTAGAGTTAATAAAAACATACATATCAAGATTTTAAATTACTATAACACCCTTTAAATCTTTCAACTTCTAACTTAGAAGAAATTATAAAGAGAACAAATCAATTGATATTATAGAATGTATGTGAATTAAGTAGAAATGTAGGATCAAAAAGATTCAAAATAGAGAGAGCAAATAAATAGAGAAACTTAAGCAAGTTGCTAAATTCTGAAAAGTGAATTGATGAGAGAGTGTGGAAATGCTCGTATTCATTTCACAATTTCGAGAAAATATCCAGGGATGATTAATAATACCCAGGGATAACATAATGAATAATTAGGTTTGTAGAATTAAAATATAATCATTTTCTAATTTGAGTTTAGTTTCCAATAATAGGTTGTGCGAAAGTGTCCGTTATTAAATTACAAAGTATTGTTTTATTGTTCCATTCAAGAAGCATTTAAACCTACAAAATGTATTGTTTTTGTTTATTCAGAAACGACTGAACTTTTCCATTATGTGTTAGCCGATTTTGCTTATATCATAAGATTTAATCATTAGCTCACAAACTCGAACTAATCGATCATTTTAATTTCTTACATCCAACCGGAAATCCTGAAGTTGAAGTAATGAAAATTGTATTTATGAGTCACAAAATTGTGAAGGAGAACATTCTAATTTAAATAAGTCCATTCAATTTTTTATTCCCCAGTGACAAGTTTAGTGAGTTTGAGGTTATCTTAAATATCATTCGTCCTCTGCAGAAAAATCCAGTTTGAAGTATATTTCAAAGAAAAATGGATTAAAGCGAAGATAGAAACATGTGAAAGATTGTTGAAGATATGAGATGATGGATTGGTTAAGTGCATAGAGTGTATTTAAGTGTAATGTGTCGACTCAAAATTTAAAGAATAAATTACCTTCCAAATTATCTTCAATAATTAAGCTGGCTTGAAATGGAAGTTCCCGATCAGAAGGGATATATTTTGTTGGAAATCAAAAGGTTTCATATGTAATACAATATAAATAATAATACATATGAGCAGAGGAATAAACACAATATAACGATTACGAAAACTGTGTATTAAAAACAGTTTCAGCCACCCTCATTCATATCAGCTTCACTCACACTTTGGCAAGAGTTAGAAAAATCCTAGAAATGGCTGAGGCATACCAAACTTCTGTTAATTTCCGAAGTCATAATTACTATATGATATAAAACTACAATTTATGCTTAATCAAACAATTATTAAAGAAAATTAATTAATTTCCAAAATCAGAATTTTAGGGTGTTAGAATATAAATTCCTATTGTTGCTTAACTCTTTCTAAGGCCGTAACTAGTTTAATGAACACCAAATTCATCAATTTTTAAATGCCCATTGCAAGCTATTTTATCATCTCTGATTAGAGCTGCTTTCTTTTAATAATTTGAAAAGCCACGAAAAATATTAATAAGCCTTTTACAACATAATGGGGTTTTAACAATCAAATTAATTATTACCGATTATTATTATCATTTTAAGACAGTAATGTGCCAACATCTAACGTTGGAAAGAAGGTTGTCGTAAGTTCTCGCTAATTTTTTTCGTTGAAACAAAAATCAAGATGTTTCAGTTTCGTATTTTAAACCATAACAAACTATCTTGATTAGTTAATTAATTATTAATCAATCAAATTAATTAACGAATCAAATTGATTTTATCTAATAAGATAAATAAATTTCTTTTCTTAAATAAACTTAATATCCCATATCTAGAATTAAAGAGTGAACAGATTTAAAATCTTTTAACCCTGTTTAGAGGCTACATGAGAAAAAGGGTTTCTTCAATAACTCGACTGTTATTTTAATTCTATCCTGTAAACTGTGATCATGCATGGATTTTGAAAGACAATATTTGACAGTAAAAAGACCCAAATTTAATGCTGAATTAATTAATTACTAAGCTCAATTAATCAGTCTCCAAATTGAGAATTATTTTACGGTATAAAGCTACAATTTCCCACTACTCCCTTAACAGATTTCAAATATTTAAACCCTATCTAGAAGCAAAACCAAGTAAATGTTTTCACAGTAGCTCGGATGTGAATTACTTCCATTCTTTAGACTGTGAAGATTCATGCATTTTGTTAAACAATAGATGCCAATTCGTAGTAGGACGAATTCTGCGCTACAGCCAAAGTTTCTGAAACGTCATCCACTTGATTGATAGTTTTTCATTCATACATTTAAAGAAAATAAAAATCATTGGAAATACAAGGCTACGCAATTCAACGTATATTAAAATTTAAGTAGAAATAATAATTAAGCTGCGTATTTTAAATTTTAGGTTTTTATTGTTTCTTAACTTTAAGTTCATAATTTTTATTTATGGTCTTTCTTCATCAAAGAATGTATAATGAAAAATGCATGCAAGTAGAAAAAATGTATTGAAAGATCCTTATTTTCGTAGTTTTTATTTTATTTTCGACTAGATTTTAATCTGAAACAAACAATGTTTTTATTTTATCTTAAAAACACTTCATCTAAGAAACTAATTCAGGAACAATGAACTTCATGGAGACGAGGTTTCTAAGAATCTCAAATGCGTGTCGTTTTGACGTAAAGGACTCTTCAACGATGTCGGTTTTTTTGCATATTGTCGAAAATTATTTGATCGGATTCATTTTTTTTCGAGAATTTTTCCAAGCAGTTAAAAACGATTTTGAAGACCTCGTCTTTTACTCTTGCCATAGAGCAGTTAAGATTATTTTTTAAAACTCTTTTCAGGTAAAAACCTTATTTAATCTTGCACTTAAAATTTTTCTGAGATGCATAATTTCTTACCGACTTTTCATAAGCAACAATGCTAAGAAAAACGAGTTTTAGAACATTTTTTTAAATGTAAATCTTCATGTATTATTTAAAAAGAAAATTCTTAAATACAGTGAAAGTAGTATAATTAATAATAATTTTTGAGGATAAAATTATTAGAGATAATCTAATTTACGGTTACAGATTCATAGATGATCTGCTTATTGTAAATTCTAACAACTTAGATTTCTTTATTAATTGCTATCCAAAAGAAGTCAAACTTAATAAAACGAACTCTCATCAAAATAAAGGTAACTTTTTAGATATTAAAATAGAAATTTCTAAACAAAAAACTTTGATTGACCTTTTTGGTAAAAGAGCTGCATTTTATTTCAAGTGTAAAAATCTTTGTGATTATCATTTCAATATAGATTCTAGGGTTTTTAGAAACGCAATTTTTAGTAAAGCTAACAGAATTAAAAAAATATGCGATAATAGAAATGATTTTCTAATGCCTTCCAATGTTTTTTTTAAAGAATCTCAATGATAACCGTTTCCCTTTTAATATTCACGGCATTAAATATCTTATCCTTGAAAGCAGTCTGGAATATAAAATCTAAAAAAAAACAAACTTTAGCTTTTCATTGAGGCATAGAAGGAAACTAAGGGCTTTTTTCATTAATTTGTCTAAATGATTTGATTCCCTACCCTTCCTGTTTTTCCTCCTGTTATGTTTTTCTTTTCCGAATACAGATGGCGCCATGGTTCTAGTCTTTCTTTACCAAGAAAAAAGGGGAATTACTTATTTAGGCTGGAAGTTCGCTTTGGTTTTTAATAAAAGTGAGGACATTTTATCTCTCTTCTAAGCGAGGTGTAAATTTATTTTTATGAAGGTTGTTATTCAGCCCGATGGCTAATATTTTTATTTCAATCTTATTAGCGTTTTTATGTTTGTGTTTGGTTTTCCTTTTTCTTTTAAAATAATGCTTATTAGATGACCTCCTTTGTCTTTTTTTGGGAAATTTCGGGCTAAGAGAAGCTATTTTTGGAGTAATGCAAGCTTCTTACAGAAAAATTTCCAAAATATTTTGAATCCATTTCAAATTTAGTCCTTAGCCCTTGATAAAGTGGACTAGAATGGATTCCTTGTTTGTTTAATTTGATTCTCTCAGAGTATTTTTTTAGTTTTTTGCTTTCTTTGAATGATTTTGATTTCCATTGGTTTTTTGTTTTTTGTATGCAGCTGCAATTGCGCGCTACTTAACCATTGTCTAAATTTTATTGTTTAAATTTTCTTGTTTCTGTTTAAAGTTTAAGTTAAAATGTTTTTAAATTTGTTTATTCTTCTTTTTCTAATTAATAATAATAAAGTTTTATTATTCTTACTCACAAAGTCTTTCACTTGCTTTCAAAAATTCACAAGAGAAAGAATAAAAAAAATCACTTTCATATTAGAGTTAAATAAAAGAATAATTTTTATAATCATTTTTTAATTTTTTGTTTTTAATTTGCAATTTATTACATGTTATGGAATCTTGAAATCAATTTTCTCAAATTAACTACTAGAGGGCACCACTGTTATGGAATAAAAATTTATTTAAATCGATAAACTGATAATCAATTTCTGAAAGTATAAATATAGCGTATGTCATCGATAGCACACAAGGACAGCATACAAGTGCAACTCTATCACATGAGGAAATGAGTGGAAAAACGATTGCAAAATTCCTTCCTTACTAACACAAAACAAGTCAAGTTAATAAAAGTGTGCAATCAGATTTTATGGCTTAAGTTCTAAGTCAGATAATACTTATACAGCGACTCTCTACAAGCGAAATTAAACATAAATGAAATAATTAATAGTCAAATTTAGATTGTCGCTTACGCGTACCCGTGCATTTTTATATTCTACGACAGATTTCCAAGTAGTTCAGGAACAAAATATTTCGCATAAATGTTTGCGAGTCATTTTAAATTTGACGTATTTCGTATCGTAAAAAATAAGTTTCTCACCTGCCAAGCTGCAGCCCTACAGCTTTTCTGCAAACAGTTCATAAACGGGTCTCGCGTAAAATAAGTCCGTGAGAAAAACTCATAAAGAAAAGTAATCCTCTAGAAAGATGTTCCATGGGGAGACGAGAATATAGTCAAAACCAGTAAAACTGAGCCAAAAATAAATCCTCTGCTCTGTGACAGCTGGTAGCTTCTAGGTATGTTTTATTTTAAATTGCCTTTTTTCCTATTGGTTTTTTTGCGCATTGTTTTGTAATAGTTTGAGATGGAAGTAAAGGACCTATTACTGCAATAGAAATAACGTTAGGCATTGTTTTTCTTTTATGTCAGAACTCGGTACAATGCACCAAAAAATAAGCAATAAGGTAAATTAGGTATTTTCGTAAAAGGTTTTCAGAATTTTTTTGGTTTTAAGGCAACTAAAAATTTTATAACTAGCAGCCCTTTATTCTACCTACCTATAATAAATGATGTTTCAACATGTTATAAGCGGTATTAGTCGAATGTAAATAGAATATTGGCTTTTTTCTGTAAGTGAAGTTTCTATTATAAATTTTTGGCATTCCAATACTCCTAGTTACTAACGAGTAAAATTTTAACACTTTATACAGAATTCATGAATTTGTAGTAGAATGAATATGTGGTAAGGCTTTGTATGAATATCAGTGAAAGCCAACAATTTTTGAACAAATGAAACTTTAACTTATTTAAATTTAACAAAAATTTAAGCATATCTAAGCTTTAACTAATTTAGCTTTTTCACTTAAGCAACTACTAAACTGCAATTTGTGGATTGGAAGGAGAATTTCTTGTAAAGATCGATGTTTATTTGAACGTGGATTTCATCAGGTTCTTTCGAATAATCACTGGTTCGAAAATTGATTTGCTAAATTAACACCCATATTAAGACTTAGCGTTATTTTGAACGGGTACCACTCTTCTGAAGCTCTGTAAGAAATGGAAGGTGAGAATTGAACCGCCAACTTCTTCTCTTAACTTTCATTCTTTCTTTAAATTTTCAGTTGAGAGTGTTTTATTGGCGACAAGTTTTGATTTGTGTAAGATTCATGTGCATGGTGGATCATTGGAGGGAAAATGGGACATGAACCAAACTATTCTTCGAGTACGAAGTGGACAACGCTATTCTGAAACTGTAATAAATGGAAGTGGAGAACTGAACCACTAACTTATGCTCTCAAGTTTCACATTTTCTTTAAATTTCCAAGTGAGAATGCTTTATAGGAGACTAGTTTTGATTTGTGTAAGATTCATGTGCATGGTGGATCATTGAAGGGAATGGGACATGACTGCAAGATCCTTCGAGTGCGAAGTCACAGTTTTATCATTTAGTGAAAGCAGTGTTAATGCACAACAACAAACAATATCCTTTTTGATTCGATTTATATGAGAGTATATTGATACGGAAGTACACCAGTGAATGTAAAAGTGCTTTACAATCAAAACGATTTTATGTAGTTTGGTTTTTAAATACCTTTTTAGAGGAATAAGATTTATTACAGTTACACGATGATACATATATGCTTTATATAAAAAAATTATGTTCACAGAAAAGTTTTTTCACTTTTTGATTTTCCGGATGAAGGGATAACGGATGATGATAAATTTTAAAGTAAAAAAAAGATTTTTTGATAACATTTCGTGGACTCTTAAACGTAAAATATAGGTACCTTTATGTTTCATATTAAAACTTAGAGCTACGCGAAATATGTCAATTATGATTTGCTACAAAAACAATAGAACTTCAAAAGATTTTGATAAAAATTTAACAAGACGTACAATAGAACAATTCAAGAGTGCTTCAATCTTTTCTAAATCGAATACCTCAAAATGTTTGCCACCGAATATACAGAAATATTTTTATATTTGTAATCAATCGTTTTATAGTTTGCAGTGAATGGGTGTAGGTTCTCTTTATGCTTTTCTTTACAAATCAACTGATTTTCATCATAAAAATCAAAGCACTTCGATTATTATTCAAAAATAGAGTGTAAATTTATTGGGGTTGGTGTAAATTTAACAATTCATGCGTTAGAACAATTCAAGAATGTTTCAATGTTTTCTAAATCGAATAAATCAAAAGATTTTATCACAAAATATTTGGAAATATCTTGAAATTTCTAGTCAATCATCTTACTGCCCACAGTGAACGGATATATGTTATCTTTATGTCATTCTTTACAAAAACAGCTGCTTTTTCCCATAAAAAATATAGAAGTACTTCTATTATATTACTGAAAAATGGAGTATAAGCTGCACAACATATGAATGGGTAATAATCGTATAAATTACATCTGATTCACCCTAGACAGGATAATGCAAAAGAGAGAAAACCAGAGCTTTACCATTTCTTCCAATAAAAAGTGGCTGTTCTATTCCAGATATAAAGCGAAACAAACAAGGAAGTGCAGAAAACAATAAAAAATGTTTCTTTTTTGTTGAAGTACAATGTGTTTTGAAATTGGACAATATAAAGCCGAATCATATTGTATAGTAAATTTCCAATAACATTCCTTTCCCTAGTTCGAAAAGTTATGAATCGTTCTAAGCCCTTCACAAAAATGTTTCATAACAATAGATTATATTTTATATGTATGAATAAAACGGCATGATAAAATGCATTTGATATTCGTTTATGATTCGGAGAAAGATCCGGAATAAATAAAACGAATACGAATTTGTTACTGTCTGACACATATGCTTTTAAAGCTATGACTGAACTTTTCTTAGAGATCCATTTTTGCGAAGAATGTGTTGGAAATCTTTTGTATTTTGTTAGTCTTTGTGTTTTAACTATTCTCGGAATACAGTAACTACTCATTGTTTCATATTTTCAGACGAATACTTTTTATTAAAAATGCAATTTTGTGGTTGAAACTTTTCGCGTGACTGCAAAAAACGTAAATAAATTGAAATAGTTTATTTCTCCCGAATAATCTTTAATAAAATTTGGAGAGTGTTCTATGTTTATGTGAATTTATTCATATTATTGTTTCATGGAGTAATAGAAGGCAAGCGAGTGTTTTCAGCGTGCTTAATTTTGATTTGGTTTGGTTTCGTTTAGATATACAGGGTGACTTTTAATTAACCTACAACTTTTAACTGAAATAACTTCTCAGAGTCTCAATAGATGGCGCCACGAATTCATGCAGTGGCAGAGGGCGTAAAAGGAATTTGTTTCGAATCAGTTCCACGCCATTTTGAAAATGTCTCCCAAAAGGAAATCACTAGATCTGATCTTATTCACCAGACCTGAATCCATGTGATTTCTTTCTTTGGGGTCATATGAAAGATTTGGTATACAAGAAGAAGCCGACAGACCTTATTAGCCTCAAAAGGTCCATAACTTACTCATTTGAAAGCATTAAAAGAAAAACTCTTGAATTTGTAACTGACAACTTTGCGACTAGGTTGCGCTATTGTATCACCTCTGACGGTTCTCACTTTGAAATCATTCTGCATTAAAATCCTTTTCAACGTTCTTTTCAATAAAAAATATTTGTAGTGCTAATCTGGAACGACTCAAGAATTATTTCAGTTAAAAGTTGTAGGTCAATTAAAAGTCATCTTGTATTACCATTCCATTTTAAAACTGAACGTAAGCAATTTTGGGTGGACCTCATCGTTTTGAACCGTACAAAGATGACGAAGCACGACACTTCACTCGTCACCCCCTCCAAACTTCCACTCCACACCCATGGGGGACTTTTAACCTCGACGTTAGATTACTACTGTGGCTTTATAATGCTTGGTGCCATCATGCAAAAGGTTGTGTTTAAATGCTTTTTATTTATTTCTGCTGCTTCTTATTTCAGCAGCTTATTACACAAACTATTGTGTGTATTATTTCGTCCACCGTTGTTATTTCATTATTATTTTGTTTCATTAACTTCGAAATTATTAGAAGTTTATACTTTCATAGAGAGTTTTTCTTGAGATTTTTGTTTTCAAGTAACTAAATTGGGATATTCAATCAATTTCATGAAAATGATTGCTGTTAGTTTTCGTATCAAAGAGGGATTCATATAACTTTATAGCATTCAAAAATAATGAACAAGAAAGCCATTAAGATCAAGAACGGTATTCAGATTACGATTCAACATTGATTTACTATTAATGTAAATCTAGTATCAAACCGAATTTTATAGAGTGAAAAATGAAAATATAACTATATTTGTACTATTATAAATTGTAAATATCATTGTATCATTATAATTGTAATACCATTACAAATTGCAAAAAAAAAAAAAAATGTATTTGAATAATTTTTTTCTTTGTTTTATCCATTTAGTAATAAACTAGATGATGAAATAGTAAGTGTGGGCATCTTATTTAATAATTTCAGAGGACTACAGCAGAAAGGAAAATTTTGCGGCACTTAAAGAAATTAAATAGATTTCTTTAAACATTATCTGATAATTAAGACAGAATATATTGAACACCCCTTGCTATTCAACTTCAGAAATATTTATAAGAGGTATTTAAAATCACATTTGAAATGTTACATTACAAAATACTTAGGGCTAACCAAACTAGCATTATAAGAGGCAGTGTCATATATAATCAATCACAAAACATATAGTATGACTTTTTAACAGCAATATTATTATACAGGGTTCCCACTTATATCCGTTACACCCCCCTTAACTTCTAAACCGTGACAGCTTAGGTCATGAAGTTGGTGTCTAGGTATAGTAAAAAGGCTATGCGCTACTGGATGAGACAACTTACAACGCCATCTATCGACAAATTTTGGAATTAGCGGTCCTATCTCGTAAACGGTGAAAGATACGTGAAAAAAGTCAATTAGAAAGTTGTAGAGCACTCTCGATTTAGTACGAAAAACAGAATGTAAAAATGAACATTTGTTTGATTGTGATTTTCGATACTATGGCGTAGTGATACGCGAACTAAGCGCGAAAAGACCACCTTACGGACTAAATACCAGCCTGTGTTGTGGCGCAGGGGTAACGCACCCGATTTGCATTCATGAGAACCCCTCCGCCAACATTGCAGGATCTTCGAAGCCGCATTACTGATGCTTGTGCCTCCGTAACACCTGCCATGTTGCACAATGTTCAGCGAGAAATCCAGTCCAGAGTGCAAATGTGTGTAATGGCTAACGGAGAGCATTTTGAGCAATATAGATAAATGATCCAGAAGACAGGGACGTGTCTCAGTTTTTTTCTTCCACTCTTTATGACATGACAATTTTCGAAATCGTGACCAAACAAATGTTGATTTTTTGCATTCTGTTTTGAGTATTAATGTGCGAAGGTATCTTTTCGTTCTAAATCGAGAGTGCTCTACAACTTTCTAATTGACTTTTTTCTCGTACCTTTCACCGTTTACGAGATAGGACCAATAATTCCAAAATTTTTGCCGATAGACGGTGTTGTAAGCTGTCTCATCGAGTAGCGCATGGTCACTTTACTATACCTAGACACCAACTTTATGGCCTAAGCTGTCACCGTTTAGAAGTTAAGGAGGGTTTAACGGATATAAGTGGGAACCCTGTATATTCAATGACTTAATAATTCAGGCACTGCTATTTTGAAATTTTACGTTCTCGAAAAATGATTCAACTCATTGTAATTTTGTAATAGGAAACTTATTAATTAAGCATAATAACGTGACTGGAATAGTCAATAGAGTTTCTTTAATTGGTTTATTGAAACGTTCTCGAATTTGAATCACACCTGTTGAGTTTTGGAGAGCAACTGGTATGGCTAAGCCAGAAGACGCAGTTAAAATATGTATAAGTTTCGTCACATATTTTGTTTAGCAATTTCAACCAACTGATTTATTTTTAAACTTTTCAGATATTCAATTAACAATATCAGCTCTAAATATCAAACTTTATAGTAACCATTGTCAATAGAAATTTCATGAAAAATAATGAGTGTTTCAATTTCCCCATTTGATTTTTCAGTGCAAAAGTGTTTTTAATATGTTGCTATGCTAAATGTGTGACGGTTTTAGTGCATCGGTTTATGCCTTTCATATTTGCTTCTCGTTTTCCACACTTAACCCATTCTTAAAACATATTTCGTGTTAAATAACATTTTATAATGTGTTTGCAACACATAATACATCGAAAAGCTCAGAGTTACAATGCCTGCACGTTATTCGATCCTTTAGAGCAAAGTGGGATCGTTTATGTATCCTAAAATTCCTTTTCACTCTACATCAAAGCAGTTTTCAACCTGAATACCCTTGATAGTAATTGCATTTATGTTACATTGTTAACGCGCAGTATATCGTTGCTCAATTTCTCTCTAAGCGTTGGATTAAATAGGGCTATTCGTAGCGATTTGAATCGATCTAACAAATACTCCGCTGACTCGAGCCTAACCCCATAGTTATGCTCTCATAAGCGGTTCTTTATGCTTCGTTTAACTTGCTTAATGCTACGTCGCACACATATGAACGACAGCATTGCTTTGTAGTATGTTTCGCCAATATTATACGTATAACGAAGATTCATATATGTAGTTATGTGTGACGAAATACTCATCTCCTTGCATTTTCAGACTTTCATTGAATTAATTTTCATTTAAAATTCAGACACAAAAGTGAATTGGAAACATTGTTTGCAAAATATTGTTTCAGTCATTGCGTGTATCGGGTGATTCTATATCCAGCGTGAAAACTTTTTGGGGAGGTTGAAAATACAGAAACAAGCCAGAATGACATTGGAATATATGAACAGAAACACCACCTGGATGACCCCGGGGGGAAGATATATGAGCAAATTGGCCCATTATTAGCCAATAAAGGGTGAAAACTCTTTACTTGGCGAGACTTTAAGCTTGGAAAGTACGTGCACAATAACCAGTTTCACAACAATTGCTCAAAGTTCTTACCATTCCTAACTATGCACGCTTCACAGCTACGCCCCTTAAATTAGCGAACCCTTTCGAAAATACCAGGCATTTGGTGGATATTTACAGTGGAGATGGAGGTTCTTGCGACGACATCAGCAAGTCTGCCATTTCTTATTAGATTTCATAAATTTTCATTTCTTGTTTATTTTATGTATGTTTCTTTATTTATTACGCTTATTTGTATTTATTTATTATTTATGTTTGTAATTACTTATTATGTTTGATGTTTGTATTTTATTATATTTATATTCACATTTGTATTATGTATTGTATTACTTTTATTGCATTATTTTACTTATATTTTTTGAATTATTGTATTACCTAATTTTTGTATTGTATTATTTTATTTTGTATTATATTCTTTAATACTGGTATTGGAATTTTTCTTCTCGCCGACTCGTAACACGCTTTACACCCTTTGGGTAAGTAGGGTCGGCGTGGGCAATAAAAAAAGTCCGCCATTTCAGCATTCATAAACTGTAGCATGTTCTCCGCGCATATAGTGGAAGCTTTCAACTACTTACGCTGAAATCCAAGTACGGTGCTGAAGAACAGGGCTCTCTAGCTCATCCTACTGGCATTTCCGGTCATACTTTCCTAAATGATTTTGGATTACTTTTGTGATTCCTGCCTGGCTATTTGCGCACTGAATTTTGAATAAACCTGTCTATCTCTACTAATAATAAAGGAGAATGTGTGTGTGTCCGTGTATCTCTGTGTGTGTCTGTGTGTTGGTTCTCTGCAGGGCAAACCACTAAACTTAGAGCTACGAGATTTGACACAAACATAATTTGAAGTGTGAGAATGTGCACCTCGGAGCCCTTTTTTTGAAATTTTAATTAGTTAAAAATTAGGCGAAATGTCGGTGTTTTTCTTCAATATTACAGCAGAAAAATCATTTTTACGCCATCTGAAAGTGCAAAAAAAACCCTTCCCAACGATATCAATTATATTTCCGTACAATGATTTCTCGAAATTTAATAAATTTTTAAAAATATATTTTGGCATAGTTTACAACAAAAGTTTTCATTGTTGGAACGCAGCTCAAACCGTTTTCATTGTTTAAATAAATATTTAATTGCATATTTCTCTTTCATTGTTGTAATCTGAAATAGGGTCCTAATACATTTTGCTTTCATATTTTATTTCATCAAGATTTTTGTGAAATCTGTAAACCAATGTCTCCGAAATATTGCTTTGCTTACATTAAGAAATATATCCATTAAGCTGAATGGTTATGGTTGCTATGTTTTCATTCTTTTCTCAGCATGTTTTGATCCAGTTAACATGCCGCTGGCCATAAAATGTGCTGCGTCATTTTAATGTTGAAATCAAATGCATATTTTAAAAGAGGAATAAGGAAGTGAAGCTAGTGCCGACAACATGAAATTAGAGGTTAAATGACATGGTCAATTATTTGACTCCATTAGGAACATTTATGTTGACAATGAACAAAAGAGGTCCAAGGTCACTAACAGAACATGGGTTAAATATTAGGGTGGGCCGAAAAACACTTTTTTTCGAAATCGCTATTCTAATAGTGCGGAAAGAGTTCTCTCTAGGTTCAATAAACACGGTGTAAAATATTTTTTTGATTGGATAATATCTTCTGCCCCCGCATCGCACTTGCATTTTGGAAATTTGGGTAAAAATTGCAATTTTTACTCGGTGTAGGAAATATAATCATTTTTCGATATTGCTATTCTAATAGTGCGGAAGAGGTGCCCACTGGGTTCAATAAGAAAGGTGTAAAATATTTTTTCGATAGAATAATATCTTCTGTTCCCGTATCGCAATTGAAATTTTGAATTTTTTGTAAAAAAGTACACTTTTTCTTGTCTTTTTATACAGGAAGCGACTTCGGAATATTGCTGATAATGCTGATAGAAAGGCTCACAATTTATATTTAAATCATACACAAGCAACGCCTAGAGCAGAGTGTGTAGATTATGAAGATGAAGAAACGGATTGTTCTTCAGATATATCTGAAGTAATTTTAAATCTGAACACTTACAAATCATCAACATCGAACCGTTTAATCTCTCTTACTGATCCTAAGTACAAACAATTAACTCCGTTTGTAGCTAAATCATCACAAATGCGACTTGGTCTCCCTTCAACTGCTGTGGTTGGCGACAGGTTTGGCGTCTCGGACCGGGCTGTGGCTGCAATTGCTTCAAGTGTTCTTCACGATGTCGGTCTCACAACTAGCTACAACTCAGATTTGGTGGTTAACGAAAACAAGCTGCGAAGGGAAAAGGCTAAAATTAGATTCCAGGCTTCAAGTAAAGCTCAGGCATTACCGTTGAAGGGGCTGTATTTCGATGGTCGTAAAGATTCTACATGATAGAGGACAGAGTAGATACTAAAAAATACACGAGAAAAGCAAAAGAGGAACATTTATGTCGTATTTAAGAACTGGGTTCACGTTACATTACTCCTTTGAGTCCATCATTTGGCACTACAAAACAGATTTCCTCCACTATTATCTGATATTTTAAAGGGATCACAAGAGATCTTTCTCAGCTTTTGGCAATTGGCTGTGACGGCACATCTGTTAATATCGGATGGAAATCCGGTGTAATTCAGTGTTTGGAATTGAAGCTTGGTAAACCTCTGCAGTTGGTAATATCTCTCCTGCATTTTAATGAACACTTACTCTGAAGCATCTGTTTGAAACGTTGGATGTGCCAACAAATGGTCCAAAATCATATTCTAGCAATTTTGGGAAGGCGCTTCTTACATGTGAAACTTTGCCAGTTGCAACATTCGAAATTATTGACGGCGAATTACCAACAACTGATAGACGTGAGTTAAGCAAGGATCAAATGTACTTATTAGAAATATCTCAAGCGTTGCGATTGGGAAATTGTTCTGATGAGCTGGCTAGACGCAGTCTTAGTACATTATCACATTCACGCTGGCTGATAACAGCCAACAGAGTTCTAAGATTATATGTTAGTTCTCCAGCTTCTTCTTTGAAGTGGAAACAAATCGCTGAGTTTTTTATGAAAATTTACACTCCAAACTGGTTTAATATAAAGTCTAAACACTCGCTTAAATACTGAGCTAAGCATGTATGGAATACTATTTCTAGATCCAGGTATTTATCTCAAGACCTCAAGGACGTCGTTGACGGAGTAATTTGTAGAAATTCGTTCTTTGCTCATCTTGAGAATATCTTGCTATTTATGTTGAATTATGAAAAAAGTGTACATCAGAGAACTTGCTCCACGACGTATAATTAAGTCTAGAGAGTCATCTTCCACTGAAAGTCAGTATGTGTCTTTCTCCACCATAACTTAATTTTGAAGCAGCTGACTATACAGGAATGATTGACTGTTCTTCTATTACCATTACTTCTCCACCAATCCTCCGTAATATATACACTGCTTTATTTAGATCCATTGTGCGTGATAAGAAAAATCAAGAATGGGACTTCGTTCACTTCCCATATGACGCACAGGCAGTGGAACGGTGTGGCAAGTTAGTGACAGAAGCATCTATTAAGGTCTATGGGTTTCAAAATAGAGACGGGTTCATTAGATCCACATTCTTTTCCCGATGCCTGAATTCGACAATAAGGCTGATTTTAAGCCTCTTCCTGCTGATTAAGTGCAAGTAAACTTTTGGTACTGGCATGTCATAACATTCTATGATTACAATATCCTTAACAAATATTATATTAATATATTATGACTCAGCAATTATTTAATAATTTTCAGGTAATATAATCAATTGTACAATACAATACAACAATAAACAGTGTTTGTACCATCTATTTTTCATGTTTGATTTATTTCTATAACATATAAAAAAGTGCACTTTTTTTCAAAAATTGCAAAATTTCAATTGCGATGCGGGAATAGAAGATATTATTCTATCGAAAAAATATTTTACACCTTTATTATTGAACCCAGTGGGCACCTCTTCCGCACTATTAGAATAGCAATATCGAAAAATAATTATATTTCCTACACCGAGTAAAAATTGCAATTTTTACCCAAATTTCCAAAATGCAAGTGCGATGCGGGGGCAGAAGATATTATCCAATCTTAAAAATATTTTACACCGTGTTTATTGAACCCAGAGAGAACTCTTTCCGCACTATTAGAATAGCGATTTCGAAAAAAAGTGTTTTTCGGCCCACCCTATTAAATATACCAATCGAAAGTTTAAAATTACGTTGTTAAGAAAACCATGAATATAAAATGATACAAGATTCAATTGAAATCATATTCCCGGCGAACAAGCTGGTCACAGAAAGAGGCTAGTGTGAAATAAAGAAAGAGGGTATTGTAAGTAGAAATTCCATCTTTAAAAGAACCTTTTTATTTAGGCACCAGAGCAACATATTATGAGTACGCTTCTTGAAAGTTTAAGCAGAAAAGAGGTAAACTGAGTTGAGTTACAGGGGTTACGAAAAAAACCCCACTTGAGTCAGTGAAATTGGTTGTGGCTGGCTTTTTGTTAATTTCGCTACTTTCCTGAATTAAAGTGAAACTAAACAGAAAGATCAACAGGGAATTAAGTTTAGCATGTACTAGTTGCAATTAGCGAAATATTTTATCACACATATGAAAGGAGCACATATCACTTTGCAATTATACAGTCTCAAATAATTCTTTTTGACTTTTAAATTAAAGCACAAACGCAATTACAGTCATGAGAAACTGGCTATAACATATAGGTTGTAAAAGAATTACAATTGTGTGAATGCCCGTGATCTATTGAAAACCTCTTCTCTTAAATATATGAGAAGGAATTTTTAAAATTTTAATTCTGTTTGTGTTTAAGTAACAGAAGCGTAATTATAATGCATTAATTCAACGAAAATAGAATTTGAAATAAATGAATTCAATTTTTTAGGAGAAAGCAGAAAATATTTTACTCTTCAGATAGAGGCAACTATCTAGTAAAGATCTTAGATGCAGCCATAGAAAATGTAGGATTTTAAAAAATAGCTTGGTTAGTTTAGAAATTAGTTAATAAAATTTTTAAAATAGGCAATAACTTTGTTGTTATGTAGATTCCTTATAGAAAGTATATCTATTTCAATGGTTCTCATGACACGCGCGACTTCTGGAAAATTTCTGCAGATTTTCACTGATCATGAGCTCTATAATCCAATACCACCCCTAGTTCAAAACTCTCTCTCTCTCTCTCTCTCTCTCTCTATATATATATATATATATATATATATACAACGCTTTTCTCATGTTATCTTGTGAACACGATAACTAGAATAATTTTGATTATATTTTAACCAGCGAGGGATATATTGTAAGGACGGTTAAAATCTGGGACGAGTTCATAGATGATCTATCCAGCTCAAAGGGGATGAGAATGGTAGGGAGTTGAAATTTTCATTTCCCCATAATTCTCTTACGATTGAAGATAGAAAGAAAATTCAAATTAGGCGAATTATTACCTTATTGTAACGAACAACTTTTGTACTGAAAGTGTGTTAATAGCTACAATTGTTTTGAAGTCATGAGCTGAAAAGTGATTTGCTACCCCACCTCCTCCTTAACTTAAACTGCCTTTTAACCTAAGCATGTTACACCGTGTTGGAAATCTCTCACCATTTTAATTCACTCTAACCACTTACATTCTTGTGACTCAAAGCCTAATGAAAATAGAGGATGAAATGGTCTTTATCTTATATCTCCAGACAAATTAATCTACATTTGCCTTCCGGCTTTCTGACGGAGATTTTTTAAGCTTATTGGTATTTGAGTATCCTTTTCTATATGAGGCGGCAACAATTTCCAAGTAAGGATTGTAGACTCAGCTGTAGGTAGTATGGAATATTAAATAGTGAATGGGATTATGTAACTCCTCAGAACTCCTGTAATATTGGTGCTAAAGCACACCAGTAACTGAAACAAGCATCCTTCCATTCCGAAAAATTCAAAATGTTGCTCGTAAAGGTTTAAAAAAAGACATTTATAAATTAAATTACTTGTATAATATTAAATATTCGCCATTGAATGGCCAGAAGCAATTTTTTACGCAAGCATATTTTTGGAACATTTTACTTAACTTGACATATTTCATAATTGTACAGACAGAATATCGATTGTAACCGGTATTTCATTCTCTCATTGATATCCTAGAGTTTTGAAATTTTGTACACTTGTGCGTTCTTGATGATAATACACTATTTTAATATTTTCAGAACGTAATTAATTTAATTTATTATCACCCGATTAATTTAATTAAATTTTGATTCCCTAAGAGTGGCGCCACCTGGAAGTATACTTGAAAAAAATTGATTTGAAGATTCCATGATAATTATAATAAAAAAAGATAAAATTTAAAGATAAAATAAATAAAGAAAAAATAAAATTTTCCTTTAATGATCCTTATGCATTTACTAAATGGCTTTGTTTAAAAATGCTTACAGATGAAGATTTCAAAACTTCTCAAAATAGAAGCATTTTATCATGACAATTCACTTCTGTGCCAAATTTCTGAGACATAGAATGAGATAGAATTAATACATACTTTTAATTAATTTGAGGTTAATTATTTATTTTCTGGAAATCACAATGTGATGTTGAATTAAGTAATTCGAATAATTAAATAATAATAGAATAATCAATTTGTAAATGACTTTCGAAAAGCTGATAAATCTACTTTACACCTGAGCTTGGATGGCTGTCAAAGAAATTTTAACCGGATATTATTTCGCTACCGCATGTCCTAGAATTGTTAGAAAATTTTACATCATTAGTGGATAATAAGGCTTTAAGGAATAAATATTCAAACTCTTTTGAAATTCAATTATTAATTATTCTCTCTTCCAATTTTCTAAGCAAGTTAAATGCCTGTTTGTAAGGAATTATTTTTCGCATCACTTGCGTAGGTGATTCGTGAGGCTTAATGGCTTTAAAGCCATATTCAACGTCATAGAGGCTTCTGTTAATTTACTTTTGTTTCATTTTTTAAAATACACTTTTATCAGTGTACTATAAAGTAGAAATTTTTGTTTTAATTATTTTATATTTTTTAGTCTTTAATTTATAATTATATAAATAAATATTATGAAATCCTGAAAACAGTTATTTCTCTAAGTTATTACTAGGTGGTGTCACATGTATGGATTTAAAATTTATTTAAATTAATCGATTAACTGATAATTAAGTTCTCAAAATATTAAAATAGTGAATCTTCATCGAAAATTCAAAAGTGCAGAAAATTTGAAAACTCTAGCACACCAGGAAGTGAGTGAAAATATGATTTCAAAATCCCATCTTTACAAACATGAAACAAGTCAAGTTAAATAAAAGTGCTTAAAAGTTTATTTGAAATATTTAATTTAGGAACCACCTTTAAAGGGCAGATGCAAATGAAAAGAGCATGTTTTTAATTTAAAAAAATATCATCTACGAATGTGGTTATTAGATAACTCATTCATCACTAATAACAGCAAGGACAATTTTGATCCTGTGATGTCAGTTTGTCAACTGAAAAATATCGAATTTGTGTTCGTTCGTTTATTTGAGAAAAGAGCGACTTCATCTTTCTTTTATGAATCTTTACGCGACAGCAAGGAGATAATTTAGTGTAAAGTTATTTAAAGTTTGAAGAACACTTAACAAAAATGAACTTTAATCAAAACTCAGCTGGCGGAGTTTAGTTCATTTTATACTTTCCCATACTGCAGCATGCTTGTTAGCTGGAGCCAGAATTCACAACATGCGTTGCAAACAAAAACAAACTGAAAAATTGTTCTCTCCTTTCACTAGTTAACGAAGGCCGAATAATTTTTTACCAGCATTTCTGGCTCCAATTCCAGTAACGGTTTCGAAGAACATCATTTCGTACATGGAAAAACATAAAAATGCATCGCATCCTGTGGTGCTTGCTTATTCTCGAGGATTTAGAGCATGTACCCTCATTTTTACAACGGGAAATCTGGCCCTTAAAAAACTTGTAACGTTGTAGTTCACAGGTCAGATTCGTTAGCTTCGTATACGAGATAGGCCGGAACGACTGTTTAAAAAAGTTTCTGTAAAGGAACGGTTGTCTTAAGAGTAGCTTCAACTAATTAGTGCAAAGCTAATTCTTCAGGCAGTAGTAAATTTTTCTGGCATCTTTTCAAAAGCCTTATAGTGAATGCAGCCCTGCTCCTTCACTTTTCTTAATCGAGGGCGAGGAAGACACATTCTTTTAAAACATTTAGGGGAAAACGTTTCGCTTTTTTCTTAGTGTTTCCAAATGCTTAAATATTAAGTATCCTTACAAGATGAACATTAAATAGAAATTTGCCCAAAACTTACTAATATATTAAATCATATATTTAATGGAATTACCAAAATAATAATAAAAAAACCTATTTTTGAAAATACACTTTTGTTTTTGTTCTAAGAAATAGCAATTTCTCAGTATTTTAATTATTTTTTACTTTTTAGTCTTAAATTTATAATGTATTATTAGGTAGATACCTTATAGGAAGTCTACCTATTGCAATGGTTCATATGACACGACTTCCGGAAAATTTCTGCAGATCTTCACCCGATTATGATCCTTAGAATCCTAGAACGCACAACCATACCTCGTTCAAAAATTTTATATATATGTGATATTTTAATTTTTTAACTTTCCTAAATAATCTTAACGACACCTCATTTTAAATACTTCTACTTTCATCATAATAAACGCACTACAACTTTCTTTTCAAGACACGAGTTTCTAAAGGGGAAATTCCCTTTTCTGGGTTCATTTCTGCCCTTTTTGCGCATTCATTTCTGCTCTTTTTTTCACGCCAGCATGTAAGCTTTCAACAGCAACGCGCCTTTCGGGCGTAACCTTCTGAATACTGGTCATGGAGCTACGTAAAATTGAATTTAATCTTTTTAAAGCCTGATCTTATATATATATATATATATATATATATATATATATATATATATATATATATATATATATATATATAATTAGCTTTCTGTATTTCATTGTGTGAATAATATTTAGTTATATAGTTTATTATATTTAATTTTAAAAGATGATTTAATAGGTGTATATGATGAAAATGTTAGTTGAGTTTTAATGGTTTAAATATATATATATATATATATATATAAATGTCATGAAAATCAATCAATGTCAAATTTAAATAGATAAACAAAGACTGTAGTTTATCGATAAAAGCGTATAGATGCTCATCAAGGGTAAATAAGTGACATCTATACGAACCGCTAAAAAATTAGAGAAATCATAATGCTTTCTGCGAACAGTGTTAGCATAAAGCTAAAAAAACTGCTTTCACCCACAGCATTATGATAGACCAAGAATTCGAATTCGAATGAAATACCAAATATTAAAAATTATTTTACGTACCGAAAACTGAGGAATGCAGCCAACGGGATATAGAACAAAGAACTGAACGGAACGCTTCCTGTAGGGTCCGGAAGTTTACGAAATATCAAGTTACTTTCTTTTGCGCCAAAATTCTAAGGTTGGGGAGAAGTTTCGATTAAGATTAAGATACCGATGGAAACAAAGATGAAAGCGATATAGATTGAGAAAATGATGAAAATTAAAGATATGATGATAAAAAAGGGGAAAACAGATAACAAAAGGGTGTAATGAGAAATTAGGGGATATTGAAAAATAAAGGAGAAAACGGTAATTGTTAACAAATATTTGAATTCCATTAATAAACGACTGAAAGATGCATTTTTTAGGTAATCACATTAGACCTGACTGGCTTCAGAGATCCTGTTACAGTATTAAAACTGCGCCAGCATAGCTCTAATATGCAATCACTTACTTACATCTTAAAGCCATTAATTGCGCATTCGTTGTGTTTGCGTTATATATTATCTTCCCCCTTTTGTTTATTTTCTCCCTATAAGAACTCTCGGCATTTTCTCTCCACGGATTGTTTTCTTTACATTTTGTGAATTATGAATGTTTACGTTGATTATGTTGCTTTTACACTTCTGCTATGAATGCTTCTTATTTGTTATATATATAGAACAAAGAACTGATGGCAGCACGAATCAATGAGTGCATGCTGTAAGTTTTCCTGCTTTTCTGAAGAACCTCGGAGCAACTTCCACGAGTACGTCAGAGGAATTCACGGTTTCAACAGAGAAGGTGGTAAGTTTGCTTGCGAGATAGGTGTTTCCGCTTTAGGGCGCGGCCCACGGCTTTTTCATTCTTTGTCCACTCTGGGTTCTAAGTCTGGTAATAACTAACTATTATTGAATGGCATACCACTTTTGCTTTAAAATTAATTAATTGATTAAAATAAAATTAAAGTTTAATAAAAAATACCGGACACTTAATAAAACCTCTTCATTGACGCCGCCAGCGAATTGAAACCAAAACTCCAAATCCCTCTAGCAGCTGTATTGTTTAATAATTGCTGATCCAGCAAAAGTCGGCGAAGTTCTCTTCTGATTCCCGAGAAGATTATGTTGCTTCCTGAAGAGATGACAGTTTACCTGGGGATCCATTCCACTGAAAAAAGTACCTCAACGGTAATTCAAGAGCTCTCCGACAAGCCATCTGTAAAATCCTATCCAGGAGCCGATCTTTGTATCAACTTCCAGAGATGTTCCAGTCATGGGAGCTTGTTCCCGTAATTGAACACAGTGTAGCATTCCAGTGTATCGTCATCATCGACTAGTAAAGCCCTGTCACCTCCATGTGTAAATTAGAAACGAATCCCAGCGCATCTTTGCGACTCAGCAACAACAAATCCCCCCAGTGTTTGTGCCTTTGCTGTGAAAATTTCACTGTAGAATGAATATGTTTATTATCTTCTACAAAGAATGTGTGTATCAACGAAAAATGTGGTCCTCACCGCTATTTTTAAAAGTGTTTCTTCTCCACTTCAAAAGTGTGACGTCGTTTCCTTCAGCAATCGAAAATTGCTCTGTGTATGAAATTCCGAAGCGCTTTTGTAATGTTTGTGTTTTAGTATGTGATAAATCAAGAACCCAACCTGAAAGAAATCTAGTAAGTACATTCAATTATTAAAAGAACTCTGATTCTCTCAAGATGCAGTCATAATTGTTAAAGTGAACATCGCAAGAATTCTCAATTTATTTATGAAACTCTAATTTGAAATGTTATATTATTTTGATACTGATTTTCATTCTTAGAGCTTTGGTATTTTATTATCTTGGATATCTATTGGTGATTTTGATTTAAAAATTATCGTTAAATTTATAAATGCTTTATTGTTTGAGAAATATTTCATACTATTCAAAAGTTATTTCATAATTGATCTTCGAAAAGTGAAAGTAAGTCCGAAACCAGACGTGTGTCTGCGTTTTGACCTTGATTAGTCTGTTTTGAAAGTGATTGCACAACGTCAGCGAAATCTCTCCGCGCTTGCACCATGCATAATGAATAATTAATTAAGTAAGCTCATCAACGGTTGGATTTTCATAACTTTTTCCCTCAGTGTGTTATGATTAAAGACAACATAACAAGTACAGTGAAACCTCTCTGAGCGGCCACCCCTCCGTTCCGAGAAAAATTGGCCGCTCTGAAGGGTTTCGTTACAATTTCAAGATAATTGCTATAATACATAATATAAACAAGTCTGACACATATTTCTTATTTAAAATGAAGTTTGAGACTTATCTAAAGAGAAAATAGTACTTTATTTAATAATTTTTTACATTTTTTGTGAAAAGGATACAATTTGTGACTGTTTTAAGTATTTGCCCTTCTCGGAAAATTCTCTATAATACTCTCTTTCTAAAATACTCTCTTTCCCTATTACCCTTCTCCATTTTTTCAAGTTCGTTTTTCAGTTTAAAAAGTAAATCTGTAGCCGATGCGTTTGTTAAATGGGATGGGCGAACCCACCCGGCGGCCGTTCAGAGGGGTTGGGTGGCCGTTGCTAGGGGTTATTTTAACATTAGGTCTATGGGCCGAAAAATCCGTGCCACGAAAAATTGGCCGTTAAGAGGGGTGGCCGCTATGTAGGGGTGGCCGTTCGAAGAGGTTTCACTGTATCTTGTCTTTCACGATTTCGTTATGACTGTTGATAAAAGTATCTCCATGTTCCATAATTTATTTTGAAGAGAATTATATCCTAAGTTTTATTTCAGTAACTGTATTTAAATGAGTATTATTCTTAATGAAAGTCTGATTGAATTTAAATCATGAGAGCGGAATAATGTTTTATCTCTCTTTAAGCCAAGCTATTTAATTTTAACAGGTTGTTTTTCTTGATTCTCTTTGAGTTTGATATGCAATAAAGAAATGTTTGGAATAAAATGTACAATGTTCTAGAAAAGTTTTTTCTGTATGTTTTGAAAGTTTAATTAAAAAATCATTTTAGTAGCCAGTCAAATGTAAGTCCTTACCTTCGGAAATGATAAAATGTTTACAAACTGTGTTTCAGCAGCACCTTGCATAAGACTGGACACAAAAGGAAATGGTAAAATGATTACTAATGGTATTTAAGCAGCACCCTGCATAAGACTGATACAAATTTACAAGCGTTCTAATTGTCAGCAGCGACTTATGTAAGTCTGATAAGTGTTTTATTTTGTAGCATCTAAATGAGCAGAGCCCTAAAAAAGGAACAAAGTTTCCGTCGCTAGAAAATTGTGCAATCTGCACCTCTTTTTGATATAGAACGTCTTACTGATGCATCCCGTATTCTTTGAAAATTGACTCCATGAGAATTCTGATTCATAAATAAAAAATTACATTTCGTGTAACAGATAATTTTTTCTATTTGAGTATTGCTCAGAGTGGTAGCCAATGCAAAACCAATTTTGCTTTACTTACTGCTAAAAGTCATAGTCTCTTTGACTTATTTGACAATTCTCAAATTTTATCAGGCAATATTTCTACATCCTGTTGGAATTACGTTTCTCACATTATGCAATGGCTGTGCTCACTTGATTAGATAAAACATACACGAGTGACAATACTGAGGGAAAAGGTACCAGATAAACCCATAAATATAAGAGTAAAACTCTCATCTGAATTTAAATACACTTAGGAGATAAAATAAATTTTTGAATTTAATGATATGATAGTTTGATTTTGCAATATCCTGCTTGTAACAGTTGGTGATGAAAGTTAATATCTTTGATAAAAGTTCATATTCTTGATAAAAGTTAATACTTTTGAAAAGAGATGTAGAGGTGAATTGCACTGTTATATCATTATTGGTAAGATATTGATTGCAACCCATGCACCTAAAGGGCTAATACTTAGAAACAAAAGTTTGAATATTTAATAGCTAATTCTCTGATACCAATTCTTGAATAATATTCATCTTTTAATGATTTAAATCATTAATGATTCATTTTGAAACCTTTAATTAAAGTGCAAATGTGTCCTTGCATATAACGGTAATTTTATTGAATGCTAAATAAAGGCTTGAGCTACACTGATGTTTTGAAAGTCAATGTTTTTGAAAGAAATTAATATTTTGGGAAAAATTGATATTTTTGAAACAAGTTAATGTTTTAAGGAAGTTGTTTATTTCTATTTTTGAATAATTTTGAAGCCATTTGTCTGTGTGATGCTAACATATTGTGTTTGTGATTTTATATGCTAATATTTTTGGTTTTACATCCTTGTAAAGCAAATGCTCTTATTAGTCTTAAAATGACTCCTTTCTGAATTTTTGATTGCTCTTTTAATAGATGCCATGATGTTGTATTAAGCTTTGATGTTTTGAATTGTAAACCAGACTTGTCCCCATTGTGTTGAAATGTTTTAAAGTTTAATTTTTGATTAATAGCTAAAGTAAAAGTTACTGTGTTGTATAGCAATTATCGGTTCGATAATTTTTCAGGATTGGCCGATTTGTAGGAAAGTAATTAAGCCGCCGTAACGGTAGATAGCAGCACGAATCAATGAGTGTATGCCGTAAGTTTTCCTTCTTAACTGAAGGACGCGGAGCATATTCCACGGGTCCGTCAGAGGGATTCACGGTTTCAACAGAGAAGGTGGTAAGTTAGCTTCGCGGAAGATGTTTTCGCCTTAGGGTGCGGCCCACGGCTTTTTGTACACTCTCGGTTCTAAGTCTGGTAATAACTAACCATAATTGTATAGCATAAAATTTTACTTTAAAATTTCACCTGTATTTAATCATTTCTCTTGTAACTATACGTAAATATGCTTTTAATGTTTAATAAAGTGACTTATAGTTTTAACCGAGCATTCTTTCTCTAATTTCATACCCCTAGATTTACCGATTTACCTAAGCCACGCCCCCCATATATATACTGTATATATATTGTACCATATATTGTACAGCAAAACTGAGTTAACCTGGCTAAGCTTGTCCACAGCCAAGCAACTAATTTAATTGTTGAAAACTCCATATGCTTGGATTGCCTTTTTTCAATAGTTTTGATGGCAACAGATTTCATTTAGATGTTAACATCTAAATGTTTAAACTTACCTTTTGCTTTTAGTATCTATAGTATTTTCAATTTTTAGAGCTTATTTTAGATTTGGTTATTTTGTTTAATTAATGAATTTTTAGTTTATGAATTGCATTTTGATACGTCTTGTTTACTTTGTTTTTGTATGTTCATATATAACAAGTTATATTTTGGTTTATATATATATAAGAACGTAATCATAAAACAAAACAAAAAATATACAAAAAATAATGATTGAAAATGTGAAAAATGGAAAAAATATCATTGCAAACTGCTCTTCAAGAAGGAAGGTTTTCCGATGATATTTTATAGTGATTTTTTCTGCTAACGACATACGAATGCAGAAATAGCTTTCTCCATTTTACACACGATAATAGGAGTAATTTTGATTAGATTTTAACCAGTGAGAGATATATTGGTTAAGGTGGAGTGTATGGTACCGACTTACTTCGTTCCTCTTAGGATCGCCAACTCTTTGCCGCCAAGAACGGCGATGAGAGAACATTTATTTTGGATGCGTCTAGTTGTTTTTAACGAGTGACAAGCGCGCATGCGCACAAATTGATCTTTTCATCGGTGTTTTGCTTATCAGGCTATATTGCGCCACGTTTCGATTGGAATGTTTTGTTCAACTCTTCGATGCAATTGGTCTATAAATTCGAATTTGAATAAAACTTAGTTTGGAATTCTTCGGATGGAATATCGGTTCAGTACCGTGTATGTTATTCTGTGGGTTTCGTTTCTCAATGAATAAGCGAAGCTACGATTATTCCGCTATACTGAAAGCGAAGCCGCTGATGTTTTTTTAAGTTAAAAAATTTGCACAGAACACGCTTGAAATGCCGCAGGCATTGCGTGCCCAATCTTTCGTTTTCAGGTGACGCATGCGCAAGAGAGCAATAAAAGGCGCACTGCACATCCAAAACAGTATTTAGCGACGGCACATGAAATTGCGCCAAGAAAAATGGCGAGAGGTAAGTCGTTACCGTACGCTCCAAATTTACTGATATATTATAAAGCCAGTGATGAGCTATCCAGTTCAAATGGTGTGTGGGGGGTGAAATTCAGCCCTCACCATTATATAACTCTCTTACGATTGAAGATAGAACAAATTCAAATTAGGCGAATTATCGCCTTATCATAACGAACAACTTTGGAATTGAAAGTTTTTTGATAGCTATAATTACATAGAAGTTATGAGTTGAAAAGTGATTTTCCAATCCCCATAACTTAACTTGTTTTTAACTTATGCATGCTCACCTTGTTGGAAAGCTCTCATCATTTAAATTCATTTTCTTCCTCTTTCCTTCTTGTAATTCTAATCTTAATGAAAAAAGAGGACGAAATGTTCTTTTCCTTATGTCTCCAGAAAAAGGAATCTACCTTTGCCTTTCGATTTGCCGACGGGGATTTAAAAAAAATATTATGGAATCTTGAAATCATTTATTTTCTCCAATTCACTACTAGGTGGCGCCTCTAGTATGGAATCAAAATTTAAATACATTTATTGATTAACTGATAATTAAGTTATGAAAATATTAAAAAAGTGTACTGTAATAGATAGCACACAAATTTACAAACTTTCAAAACACTAGCACATCAAGAAGCGAGTGGAAAGTTGATTTCCATATTCTATCTTTACAAACATGAAACAAGTTGAATAAAAGTGTGTAAATAGTGCAACTGAATGTAGTTGCACAATTAGGTAGCAACTATCATTTTGTAGATATCAGGTTTACTACTTTAAAATGTATCTAAGAATGAATATGCATAATAAATAGTTTGTTATGCAAATTTGAATTAGCTTTACAAGTTGCAGAATAAATTACTTTTAAGGCAGCAATTTAGTAATGTCGTATTATAATTTTTCTATAGTGTTTTATGAAAGTAGTTGCATCTCAAAATGTTTGTTCGCACAGCTTAGCCAAATTACGGCTCTTGCGCCATTAACCGTGACATACCTACCTACATCAAAATGTTGGCATTGAAGTTGGCTTCTACCTGCTCATCTAAGTCCAGTTGTTCCAATGAAACTTTTATTACATCAAAAATATTGCAACAAATTTATTTTGTTGGTATTTATGAAGGCTTCATTCGATATTTTTTCTGTTTTTAATAAAAGAAAATTCCGTATTAAATGTTAAGAAATTTCTTTTTACCCCGCTACATTTTAGTTGCTCTCGACTATTCGGTTTTTACTGCAAGACAGGGTGATTCAAAACTGGAGGAACAAACTTCTAGGAGGGGTAGGGTACACCTAGACGACTCGGAATCACGTATCAATGCAGGGTCGGATATGCAATCCTAACGAGGTAGAGGGTTGTCAGGGGCTGTCGCAGGGAAACAGTCGACAGCCACCAGAAGAGGTGTTAGGATAGAAAATAGGAATTCATCGTGATCGCAAATTGACATTTAAAGACTATAAGCGTAAAATAAGTCATGACTTTCCTGATTATGAAGTTGCCCGAAGTTTTCTGGCTACGTGCCTGGTTCTTACCATCTACAGTTTTGCACGTTTGAGAGCTTGTCATTATTGGCTTGTCATTCCTGTATCTTTGTTTATCCTCCAGCTTATCAGATGTTGTAGAGGCGTTTTGAAATTGCGCATCTTCGTGGCTACTGCGAACGTCTGCCCGATGCCCAGCGTATTTCAAAACGTCCGAGATTCCACCCGGTGCCCAAGTTACGAAACTTCGGACAACTTCATCATCAGGAAAGGAATGCCTTATTTTATGCTTTTGGTCTTTAAATGTCAATTTGCGAACACGATGAATTCCTATTTACCATTCTAACACCTCTGCGGGTGGCTGTCGACGGTTTTCCTGCGACAGTTCCTAACAACCCCTTTATCTCGTTGGGTACCCTACTGATGAACGAAATGTGGATGAGTTGCTCAGGTTTCATATGAAGGAACTCGCCCGCCTAGGGTTACATAAATGGGGGGGGGCGCAGTCCCCCCTCCAGTGATAGTACGTACCTCCTACGGGAGGGGTAGGGCCGTGAGGCTGTGTTGGCCATTAGGACCCAACCTCAGTACTCGTTTCTATTGCAACGACTGTCATTCAGATCTTCCCGTATGCCTAGGCAGGTCGGGGTGACTGTGCTTATGGTTATCTCGTTGGGATTGCATTTCTGACCCTGCATTGCTATGTGATTCGAAGTCGTCTAGGTGTACCCCACCCCTCCTAGAAGTTTTTCCCTCCAGTTTTGAATCACCCTGTATAACGACCTTCGTTATATTGCAAGTTTTATAGATAATCACAGGTCTAAAAAGCATACACAGCAGTTCCGATATAAAAATGTTAACATCTATCTTTTGCTTATTTTATTAAAACGTGACGTCTACTTAATTGTTCTTAACGAAAGGATGAAATACCGTAAACTTTTCTCAATACCACTTCGAGCGAATTATCTGGAATTTATTGTTCATGAATGTCTCTTGATGTTCTTTGAATCATTTCATTGTGCCAGTAACTATGAATCGAGTTCTCAGACGCACAACTAAACTTAATAATAGAATTTTCTGCATTTTCACTTATTCTTCAAGGACCATAAATATAGTGAATTGCGGTTAACTTACATTACCTATGTATTTGGCTTTTTTCTTTTATGACTCTAAAAAGAACAAGAAAAGTTTTGTGAGTCAAAAAGCCCATTTTCTTAGTGATGAGCTTCTTTCTGTTTTCTTCTTTAATCCATAAATATATTTGTATTTTCAATTTGTCCATACAAAAATTGGCGATGTTAGGCAAAATTGTAGTCACAAAAATAATTTGTTAGTATTAAGTAGAATTAATGCGATCCCGTCCATTTCAGTAACATTTAAGCTAATGTGTACAACAATCACGTGTAGCCGTTAATCGTGTTCAGTCAGGAAACAGAGGTTTTAACATGGGCCTCAAATCTGTCGAGTTAGGAGAAAATTTTGGATTTCTAAAATAATTTAGCTTCACACCTGTGCCATAAAATACGCTAATTTCCCAGAAATTTAGAATGGAGTTATGCGAAGCTGTTTTAAAATATTAGAATGACAAATATAATAGATTATGTCTGTGTTTGTTTTCATGCAACTGCTTGTGGAAGCTGGAATTAATAATACAGAGTTCAATCCCAACTGGTGAGGTGGAAGATTCCTTTCCCTTTCCAGCTTTGACCTTTTTGGACCTTTTCCTTTCGAGGGTACTGATGCCATATCAGTAGAACTGAATCCTCTGCATGTGCGTTGGTGCATATGCTGTACCACTAAGCCTTTACGATTTCTATCCCTCCAATCAAGGTACTACTCTGTTTATCCATTAATTACCCAAATGTTAGTTTTCATGTCCTGTTTCATCGTTGTTACCGTATGTTCGGCGCAGCATAGCTAAATCTGGTTCTACCACCATAAAACCACACAAAAACAACAACTCTCCCGTTGTATGATCCTATATGTCAAGGCTGGAATTATCGTTAACGAAGAAAGACAAGAATTGGCAATCCTATAGAGGGTTGAAAGGGACCACAGATGTTATATTATAACTAGCTGCCTGGCCCGGCATCGCACGGGCTAGCTTGAATAATGATTAATTCTTTGGCGGAGAGAAGAAGTGAAGTCACCAGACACATGTCCAACATTCTCCACTAAATAAATAAGAAGAAAAGAGCGGTTCAAACTTTCCATCCGCGTAAACTCGTCGAAATCGACTTGTTTTAAAAAAATCTCAAAAGATACAAAAAATCGTTATTTTGTAAAATTTTGATTCCGGAATTATTTTTTTGTCTGATTTTAGTTCGGAGGGAAGGAGATAACCCGGCGTTGCTCAGGATTCGTATTTTTTCATATGCCCGCCTTCAGTTTATATACGCATGAAGCAAGATGCACTGCATACATGAAATCTCAAAGTTAAACCTCACGGAAAACAACATTTTTAGTAAAAAAACCTATTCGAGCAATTTAATTTCCCCTGTTTCTTTGCATCTATTACTAAAACCCGAACACAACGCCATACATATTGCATTGTTGAGGGATCCATATTGCATTGTTGCAGCTTTCAACAATGAAGGAGAAACACGCAATTAAATATTTGTTTAAACAATGAAAACGGTTTGAATTGCGCTGCAACAATGAAAAGAATTGTTGCAAATTAATTTTTAATTAATATCTCTTTTACTAATTATAATTTCGAAATTTAAATTGTTAAAATGGATTCCTTGGATTATTTCCCATCTTTTGGTACTTTCGGCACCCTTATCCATTCAGCAGTTCGTGAGAAGATAGCCTTACATACATACATACACGTTCAAATTTAAATAGTGTAGACTAGCTGCGTGGCTCGGCGTTGCATGGATTACCACGAATAATGCGTCATTTTCTGGCGGAAAGAAGTGAGGTAGCGTGACACATGCCCGACTTTCTCTCCTAAATAAATAAGGAGAAAAGAGCAGTTCAAACATTCCCACCGCGAAAAATGCGTAAAAATCAAATATTTTTAAAAACTACAATAAAAGTTGTTATTTTGTAATATATATATACCATGTCCTGGCGAAATGAATTGTCTATCTCAGGGGTTCCCAACCTTTATTCCATCTCGTACCCCTTTGATTAATTTTTATATTTTCGCGTACCCCCTATTGACATAACCTCCTCCTCCACCATCACCAACCACCCGTCTATCCAAAGAAGTTTTTATCAATAATGTTAAGGGCTTAGGTTAGTTTAAGAGTCAAATGACTAGAATTAACAACATTTGTAACATTCGCTGGACTTATATGACTTTTTATTGCATTTTTACAATAGTATATAAATGCTAAAACAAATGAAATCAGTATTGTAATAATTTCACATTAACTTATAAGTATGGCTAAAAATTACACTTCCTTATTATTCAACTATTCAAGTGGTATAGTTATTAAATACCAAGTACTCACTTGGAGGAACAAAATTCTCTAACTTTTTTAATCCCTTATGTTTTCTTGTTTCCGCCACTGACAACTTTTATTTTCCGTACCCCCAAATGGTCCTTTGCGTAGTCCCAGGAGTACGCGTACCCAGGTTGGGAACCTCTGGTTTATCTGATTTCGGAATTGCTTTTGTCTGACTTTTGTACGGAAGGAAGGAAATAACCCGGTGAAATTCGGGATCGCTGCGTGGCCCGGAATTGCACGGGCTATCTCGAATAATGCGTCATTCTCTGTCGGAGAGAAGTGAGGTTACGTACACATGCCCAACATTCTCTCCTAAATAAATAAGGAGAAAAGAGCGGTTCAAACATTCAGTCAGCGAAAACACGTCGTAATCGATTATTTTAAAAAATCGCAAAAAATACAAAAAATTCTTATTTTGTAAAAATAAAAAAAAATTGTACCGTGTCCTGTCAATATGAATTAAGATGTTGTGAAATGTGATTAAGAGTGGATTATTTGTTTCTAGGGACAGCAGACCCTAAATGGAAGCTTCTCGGATCTCAACTGGTTAATTATATTAATGTCCCGACTTGAAGCAACGCAAGGCTATTTTGTGATGGACCTCGTAATTTTGAACCGCGGTCATATGTCGACGGATTTCATCTGGATCAAGGGCTGTAGACAGCATAAACAATAGGGGATTTCTTTATTCTTGGACAGACGCCATCTCATTTGCAATGGGGGTTGGAACCACTACTACTCAGCGTTTCCAATTTAGGGTATGAAAAAGAAAAAAATTATATTGATTTTATTTCTTTAAAAGATCATGTAAACATGACGCACATTTCCAATAAGTCTCGTGAGCCTTATAGTATTGACTTTTATTCATCTAACTATGCGTACGAAATAATTTTTTTTCACCTGCATAATGATGTATTTAGTGTTGAGATAATATAATATATTTTTTAAGGACATCTCTACTCGAAAAAACAAAACTCTACTCACATGCAAAATTTTAGCTTTTGAGGAACTGTTGCGTTACTTACTTCATGCGAATTTTGCTAAGTTCTCATTTATTAGTGAAAAAAAGTGCTTTTATTCTATTTATTATATGAATGAAAAAAGAGTTAATACACTTATAGAGTGGAATTTATATCTGAAATTTTAAAATATTTTTTTCATATTGTTCAGGGTTGCGGCGATTTAAATCAGTTGATTAAAATCGCTGATTTAAAAAATCACTGATTTAAAAAAATCGCTGATTTAAAAAAATCACTGATTTAATTCACATTATTTTAAATATCAGGTTAATCTGCTTTAATGAAATAAAATTGTTCATGTATCTTTAAATAGTGATTTTAAAATATTTTTAAATGCATATTTAAAGAAAAATATATAGAACATAAAAAACTATTTCATTGAATTGATGTAACTAGAGCACTTCCATATCTTTATTTTTGAGAACGCAAACAAATTAGATTTTAAATAAATCTCTAATGAGCAACACAATAAAATGCAAGTATGAGATGCTCCTTTTTTATAAATTAAAATAAATATTGTGAAAGGATCATGTTCACAAAGAAAGAACATAGTAAAATGCAGCGAGTTTCATTTTAATATTGGAGAAAACTAAATAGTGTTGAGGACAACAAAGTTTTTATATTGCAATGATGTTCAAATATAAGATAATTAATACATATAAATGTTCCAAAAGAAATAAAAACATCTACATAGTGCAATTTAAACTCTGATCTATACTAATAAAAGACAATGTTTGTGTGACTGTGCGTGCACAAATATTTTTTAAATAGTTGTTACATGTTTGAATTAAATTTTTTAAATTTATGTTTTAAAAAAAAGAAAGTGCAGCTTAATGACTGGTATGTTGTTATATATATAATTCTACTAGCTGATATACCCGGCCTTGCTCGGGATTAAATTATTTTCATGTCTAATATTTTTTATTTATATTTTCATGCCTAATATTTTTTTTTTATATTTTCATGTCTAATATTTTTTATTTATATTTTTATGTCTAATATTTTTTATTTATATTTTCATGTCTAATATTTTTTTTTTATATTTTCATGTCTAATATTTTTTTTTATATTTTCATGTCTAATATTTTTTATTTATATTTTCATGTCTAATATTTTTTAAAAAATGATACATATTGTGACTAGCCTGATATACCCGGTGTTGCTAAAGATTGAAATACTTTTATATAAAATATTATAATACACAAAATCCTTTTTTTGAAAGCTTTTGAAATTATAATGAGAACATCAATTGAAGCAAACGATTTTTAAAAACTCCGAAAACTAATTCTTTCCGTAATATTTGTTATATAAGAACACACAAATTTTTTCACAAATACTGAAGTATAAGAAACGTTTTACTGGACTTTTTTGGACGATAAATTTCTTTTTGATTAATAATAAACATGAAAATAAACCAAAACCAAAAGTTTTTCCTGGTATAGAATTGTGAATTGTCTGCTTTTAAACTTTTTTTAGTGTTTTCCATAATTTTTTAAATGTTTGTAGCAACAGTTCTTTGTATGTGCATTTTTTGTTCATCAACATTAAAAAATATTGCTACAAATTGTGTATAAAATTAATTGTGAAAAATTCATTAAAATGAGAGAGAAAAAGTTGTACAGAAATGAAACTAGTGTCACTGAAAAGCTAATTTTTTTTAAAAAATATGGTGTAAAATCAGTTTTTGTTAGATAACATTTTCGGAAGATATATTCGGTAAAACGCTAAAACCTTGATAAATTTTTAACTAACTTTTGGACTTCGAATAGTTGACAGTGACCTTTATGTTGTTTTTGAGACCTCATGTGCATACAAATATGTACAATAACCATTCAAAACCACAGCCTCCCAACTACAGAGGTTAATGCTACAACGACTTGCATTAATCCAATTCTTGCCTCTAAACGACATTCTGTTGTCAAATATCTATTTCATCTGCTTACATAAGCTTTTCTATCTTTGCCTTTGTTGGAATTTGAGCGATTGACTTATGTTTTCTTTTAGGCATCGTTAAAACACAACTCCGAATCTCGTAATACTCAAAGTTATATATTTTCAATTAAAATATTACTTATTTATTATTTCTTATGAAACGCAGGTAAAGATGGCAGGTGATATTAACTACATCGATTTTGTAATCCAATTAAATAAGCTTTAGAATTCTTTAAGAACCAATGAAAACTTTGCCAAACGATATTTGAAAAAAATAAAGAGGAAAAATAATGGTAAAATAATTACACCGTTGTCTAGCAACTGAGTATCATTATATTTGCTTTATTTTAAAATCATTTGCATGTCAACTTTTTATTAAATTTTTAAAAATTAATAAAAATTGAAGGAAGAATGTCAGATATAAAATCGGTATCATTAAAAAGGTACAATTTTGAACTTTAAGATGGTATAAAAATAATTTTCGGGAGATAATTTGCTATCAAATTACAGCGGAAAAACGGTTTCGGTTAATTTTTAATTAACTGACTGTTTAATTAAGTTTTGCACTTTGAAAAGTTGACAGTAATCTTCCCCTTGTCTTAATTAATAAGTGTGCAAAGTTTGGTTGAAATATGGAGATGTGGAACATACATACAAACATATATACAATCATATAGACAAACATACATGAATACCCACAATGACTTTTATTTATTTATTAGATGACTGTAGGGCTCATTGTCTAATATACAAATGTTAAATATATATATAGTTTTAAAAAATCATTAAAATAAAAAAATCTTGATTTAAATAAAAAAATCCGATTTAAATCAAATAAATCGATTTTTTTGAAAAAAAATAAAAAAAATCGACAATCCTGATATTGTTTCATCTGTTTATTTAATACTGTTGAATGTTAGATTATGATCTTCAAAATGTTTTTTATAATTAAATAATTGCAACATTAAGATAATATTTTGTATTATTCTAACATAATGATATACAAACACACATATTAAAGATACTAGCTGCGTGCCCCGGCGTTGTACGGGCAATCTCGAATAATGTGTCATTATCTGGTGGAGAGAAGAAGTGAAGTCACGTGACACATGTCCAACATTCTCTCCTAAATAAATAAGGAGAACAGAGCGGTTCAAACATTCAGTCAGCGAACACGCGTCGTAATCGATTATTTAAAAAAATCGCAAAAAATAGAAAAATCGTTATTTTGTAAAAAAAATTATACCGTGTCCTGTCGAAACGGACTGTCTATCCGATTTCGAAATTATTTTTTGTCTGACTTTAGTACAGAGGAAAGGAAATAACACTGCGTTTCTCGGGATCCATGTTTTTTCATATGCCCGCCCCCAGTTTATCTTTCTACAAATATATTGTCTTTTTTTTCTAGAAATATCTCCTATGAATCCTATATTTTTGAATTAAAACTTTCAAATCAAGCCTCTTTATTACCTTAAAACAGTATAGTTTGAAAGGAAACACGAGAGGTTTGGAAAAATAAATTTTATTTTAAACTTTTAAACAATAAACCGTATAATACAACTTTAAAATGAACAATTATACTTCCAAAGTTTATAAATTAAAACATGGTATTAAAACCGTCTCTGACTCCAGCATTATTTTTAATTGACTCTAACTCCTCAAGAAAAGGCCGACCCCTCGACTCTTCATCCCTGATGTAATTAAACAAATGTAACTACCATTTATTCGAACTAAAGTATAAACGCATGAAGAAAGATGCACTTCATACATGAAATTTGAAAGTAAAACCTCACGAAAAATAACATTTTTAGTAAAAACCATATTTGTGCGATTTAATTTTCCCTGTTTCTTTGTATCCATTACCAGAACCCGCACACAACGTCATCCATATTGTATTGTTGTGAGATCCATATTGCATAGTTGCAGCTTTCAACAATGAAAAAGAAACGCGCAATTAAATATTTGTTTAAACAATAAAAACGCTTTGAATTGCGCTGCAACAATGAAAAGTATTGTTATAAATTAATTTTTAATTAATATCTTCTGTATTAATTATAATTTCGGAATCTAAATGGTCAAAATGGATTCCTTGGATTATTCCCCATCTTTTGGTACTCTCGGCGCGCTTTTCCGTTCAGCGGTTCGATAGAAGATAGCCTCACATACAAATATACATACATACAATCGAATTTTAATAGTGTAGATGATACAATAAGAAAGGAAAGTACATTCCTGCCCCCCTCAACCCCACCATATAGTAGAAAATTTTGATTATCATAAACCTGTATCTAAAGGTTAAACAATCGCTTATAGTTCAACTTGTATCAGATCATTTACTGTGTCTTTAACCTTTGTCCTTCCTGTATTTACCTACTTTCATTGTGCGATACAAAACTGTTCCTTTAATTTTATAAACAAACAATCGTTATTGCCTTTCAGTCGTTTTATTACTTATATCAATGTTTATAAGCTACAAACGCGAGAGAAAAATCCTAGAAAAAAATCCATAAATGGAAGAAAAGTGATTTTAGTTGCAAAAAAGATTGTTGACAAATTTTTAATAATAAACAATTGTGCATAAGCTTATGAAGTCATAATTTCTTCTTCAATCTTACCGTTATTCTAATCTGATAAATATTTCCCTGGAATTCACGTTTATTCTCATGTTTTTCAATCTGCATTCGACATTCCTTTCTTCTCGTTGAAGGAAATACGCCGGAAAGATTTTTCATCTTAGAAAACTGGTATTTGGATTTTTTTGAAGCCATTCAAACATGAAGTTTTCATAGATTTCCATTTCTTCGAAAATACAACGCAACATGAGTTCTTTCTGATTTCTCCGTGATGTTTGAGCAGTATAGCTAATATTGATTCAGATGTTTCAAAACTCTTGGATAAAATATAGCAACTCCATCGATGTATGACAAATTTCTCGCTTTTCTGAAAATAATAAGTCTTGTTCTTCAAGTAAAAAGTAATCCTAATGTCTTAATGGCAAAATTTTATAAGTAAATACCAAAAATATTACATATTCATTTAATTTAGCAATCGAAATCGGAAACTATATATTGCGAAACCTATTGTTCTGTTGGTGAAATTCAGAGAATATGCCATCAGAGATGATTAAAATGTTTTTTCTGGAAATTTGTGATATTATATTGTGAAATATATATAAACAGAAATTATGGAAATAAAAGTAGAAAAACGGAAAAGGTTTCTTTCCGTTTCGTGCGTAAGCTACATCAACAGAAAAAGCAAAGTAACAATAAACACAAAAACCACAAAAAGAAATACAAGAAACAAAAAACGAAGAACCGTGATATTTTTTCCATAATTTCTTTCATTTTGTGGTTTTTGTGTGTACAATAAACAACTAATAAATAACATGGAAACCTTTGCAGTATTTTCTAAAGTTAGTTTGTGCAGAAACCAATATATTACCCAGAAAATTCCGACTGATGAAGCTTTCTGGGTCTTTAATTGCTTTGCATTTATTGATTTATTTGTACTTGTTTAATTCAATTTTAGAATTTTAAATATGAAATATAATTATCACGTTTATATATAATAAACAGAAAAAAAAATAAAAAAAATGAAAAAAAAAATTGAAAACGAAAAAGGGAAGAATAATAAAGGATCATGAACTGGTGTCCAAAAGTTAAGTTACAAACACGAAATATGTGATATCTTGAATAATAATCAGTTTATCGCAATGAAATTCTGTACATGCATTTCGAATACTATTAGATAGCTATCTGCAGAATTGCATGATAAAAATAAATATTTTTTTTCAAATGGTCAAATGAGATCAAAATGATTAGGATATGGCAGCTGGTATTTTCAGAATCGTCCAGGTTAATAAGGAGCTAGGTCCCTCCGCACATCTTTACAAGTCTTACAGTGAGCTTTCATGTTGAAAATGAGGCTGTCTATCAATGCTTGTTTCAACAAATCCCATTCTTTTACGAGCGAGAATTTTAATCTTGGAAGATCATGTGAAGGTATTTATGCCATGAAAAGGCTCTTCCTAGAGCATACTAAACATGCTCTATCGGATTGTGATCTGGTGATCTAAATGGCCATCCCATTCGGCGAATACACTGCGTTAAAAAATTAACCAAAAGCTGAGCTCTGGGTGACTTTCTTAGTCATCCATAAAAATTAAGTTGTCACCAACAGCTTCCCAAAAAGCTTTACTTAAGGTACAAGAACCTCATTTCTATGCCACTGTGTGGTCACAGAACTCGCATCACAGAGATGTAGAGGTGTACGACCGTCTAGCATGATTCCTCCGCACAAGAATTTTATTTCCACCGAAGTTATCGATTTCATTTCTGTTGGAGAGATGGTAGCAGCCAATAGAATTTCTCCAGTTCAAGATTCTTCTAGAATAACTCTGTGTACTGAATCTCGACTCATCAGATAAGAGGACATGGTCCCAAACTTCCTCTGTCCAAGAATGGCATTCTTGGCTGCATAAAAAAGGAATTTTTCTGCGATGCGTTGAGATAGAACGGATACTACCTGTCACCAGCCAAAAAGGTCCTTCTCAGTTAGGTGCCTGTAACCAGTTTGTCTAAAAAAATTATTCTTGCCGCAGCAGCGAGAGATTTTCAATCACAGTTTTCTATAGAGTCTTGCATTTAATGCACTTATACATCATCTACAGATGTCGCAGCTCTTTAGCGATCGCGGACTGCATTCCTGGGGGTAATAACTGCAATTTGTAATTTGCAAATTCTAAACCTGGATGCTACCATTGAAGATGCTCCTAATTACTGATCGACGTCCGCTTAAGACTGGACAGCAAAAAGCCTATAAACGTCCCTCCATCTTAATTCATAGAATAAACGATTGCAATAACTTATTTTCCTGTAATCAATCAGTCGTGAGAATTTTCTGCTAAGAATCACACTTCTATAAACGAAAATCTCAGATGAAAAAATCGGTCACCTACCCGTTTTCTTCAAAAGCAATTAATTTTAAATACTTAAAATGCCCTTAATGTAACTTAGACACTTACGTTGCGCTGAAAAAATTTCCAAATTCTGTAAAACCTCGATTTTTATAATATTGGTGATAGCTATTTTGAATAATTGAGAAAAATGCGTTTTAAACTTTCAGACACCTATGTAAATATGTGTATGTGTATATATAATGAACTTGGATTGTTCCCTTTGCACCTGTACCATTTGTCTTTAAAATAAATACGTTTAAGTACTGATAGATTTCTTAAGTATGTATTTTAATAGAAAGCAATAGAAATAAGATATTGGTAAGAAAGTAAACCACCTCACTAAGAAAAAATCACAGATTTTAGTTTAAGTAGTATCAAAATGATTGTATAGGAACTGATGCAACATTCAAAGAGCTTTTAAACTAATTTCAAATGAATGAATTTATTTGTATTAACAGAAACGTTATGGATGACTTTTATACTAATCATTAGTCCATTAAGGAAGGTTAATACATATTTAAGTTATCTTTCATGCATTTCGGTATTTCTTGAAATAACCCTCACGGGAACCAAGTTGAATTAATCTTCCAGGATTTTTAAGAAATTTACTTCTTAAGATTAGTAATAAATTTTTACTCAACTGTGAACTGCTAAAGCCGTTTAAGAATAAATGTATATTTTTTGGTGTAAAAATTACTTTTGTAAATGTCTTAAATATATGTCACAATGGTATTAGGCGCATTTTAAAACGCTGTTATTTTGATACGGGTTCGATCTTAACGAGAGGAATTGAGATTTTGGACTCTAAATTAGTGTCTATTTGAAGTGGTAATTAAATCAGATATTTTTATTTTGCAAGATGAATTCAAAATATTAAATGTATAAATAGATAAGTTTAATATTTCATACATGAATCTTTTGTGCTAATATTTGAAAACCCCATAATTAGAATTTAGTAGGATATATGTTTTAAATGCTGAGTTTGAGATCTGCCACATAAACCTATTGTGTCATATTTTCTCAAAAATTAATTATGTTATTGCTTTTGATAATTATTATGTTATGGATTTTAGATTACGAGGGTTGTTCGATAAGTATCCTGAGAAAATCTAAGATATGACACCAATAGACCGTATAGAAAATATTTTCAAGGGCCGGTAACTCTTGAAGAGTATCAGCTTGTGGTGGATTCGGTTGTTATTGGAATATGCAAATACAATTTGATAACTTCAAGCAGCACTGTGTTGAGTGTGACGTCACATAGGAGGCGCTTTCATCAATCTGAGCATAAAAGCCTCAAACATTATCTTCCTCTCTCTCGCGGTAGCAGTGCGTATTTGCGCTTAGCTAGTACGGTGTGAAGGCCGATTTCAGCTGTGATTTAAATGTTTTTATTAAATTTATTGTTCTGCTGACATTAGCTTATCATTCAAATCTACACCTACACAACCTTTACCCACAACCACAACATGGTGACTCCAGCCAATCTTAAAATGGTGACTGGGACGTGAACACGCAACCCTCTGATACATGGCCTTATCATTCGAGTCTACACCTATGGAGCCTTTGTCCACAACCACAGCATGGTGACTACAGCCAATCCTAAAAAGCCAAAGTTTTATCTAGGTATATTTATTAGGCTATGTTTGACACTTATTTGAATCGATTAAGTACCCTTTGTTCTGAAAGATGGTTGAGAAAGAATTTCGTGTAAAGATGAACATTATTTTCTGCAAGAGTTAAGGGCTCAGGAAACCAAAGCTAAGCTTGACAACCATTATGGTGACTCTGCACCTTCGATTAAAACAGTTTATAAGTGGTTTGGTATCTTTCGAAGTGGCCATGTGAGCACATGTGACACTGAACGCCCACGACGCCCTGTTGAGGCTACTACTCAACAAATCATAAAAAAATCTGTGATATAGTGACTGAAAACAGAAGAGTGAGGGTGCAGGAAATTGATAAAACTATGGCCATCACAAACGATAGTTTACATAGCATTTTGCTTGAATATTTTACGCATGAGAAAACTCTCTGCATGAGGGGTGCCGCGATTGCTCACTCTGGATCAAAGAGATGCTGTCAGGAAAGTTCTGGGTCTGAAAGAGGTGTTCACATTTTTCTGGGATGTTCGCGGTGTAATTATTTTAGACTTTTTGGAAAATGACAAAACATTTCCCATACCGTATCACGCATCTTTGATGGATCAGTTAAATAATGAAATAAAGAGAGAACGACATCACCTAGCGAAAATGAAGATTCTTTTTCACTACGATAATGCATCAGTTCACATTTCTGTAGCTGTGAGCGCAAAACTTACACGACTTACTCAATCAATTTCTTCCCATTCCCTTTATTCTCTCTATTTGACTCCTTCGGATTAACACCTGTTCCGAAACATGAAAACATGTCTGCCAGGAAAGATATCTTCACCGAAAGATGAAGTTATTGTCGAAATGACTCCCTGCTTTGAAGGATTGGACAGAACGCACAACATGGATGGAATAAAAAAAACTGGAGCATCGTTGGACTAAATGGATAAATCTCTAAGGAGACTATGTTCAAGTTTAAATACTGTTTATGCCGATAAAATTATATTTTCTTACTTTTTGCGTGGACTTCTCGAAAAACACTCGTATTTTATCAAGTTACATGAAAAATGTTAAATTAAAAAATAGATTTTAAGGATTCTACTTGAAATGGGAACGGAAAATATTTTTCTTTAATCTCATTTTATCATGTATTTTTTATGAACAGCAGGAATTCTGCGAACTTAGGTTTCGTTTTTGTGTTTTGTTTCATAGCTTCTAGACGACATCGTAGCTGAACATAGAAAAAAATCGTTTGTCCCTTTAAAGTCCAATTAAGTTGTTTACGGTATATTCTACCATTTCGAAATATCAAACATTCCATACAATGATTCTGAAGCTGCCAAGTTTCAGTTTTCTTTTACTACCCAGGAAGTCTCAAATTCCAATTACGACTACGAGTTGCGCAACTTTTACATTATTGCTGATAGCAACATGTACGATGTACGAGTATACTCTAGATTTGCAATTTTACGAACTGATTGAAGCTAATGCATTCAATTTGGATCAGACATTCTTTAATAAAATTTACATTCCTTCAGCTGAAAGAAGCGAGTGGGAGTTGAAAAGGTGGATTTATTCTTATTTCAAATTTGAGTTTATTGAATAAAATATTTTTTATGAATAACTGCGCTGCTGTATTACACAAGAATATATTTCACTGGGTGTGATCCGATTTCAGTTACAAATCAGCCTGACGCATGTATTAAAAATTTATTGCCAGAAGTGCTAGACTAAAAATGCTTGATTAAACAATACAATTAAAAGCTAACCAATCTATTCGTTAATTTTAAATCGTTATTTTTAATAAAGGAATTTTAACTTATTAGATTTTGTATTTAACTTGGGAGAGTTTTGATACTTAACATATTTGTAATAATGTCATTGAATAATTTTTGATTTCTATATCAAGGTACTCTGAAATAAAAATTGTAGCGAGTTTCTTTTAAATAACATTTCCATCTTAATCTCAGATTTTTTATTTTAATTTTCAATAGTTACCCCTTCCATGCTTAGTAAAACCTTGATAAAAAAGTCACAATGAAATAATACTACAGTATATCTGATTAAAATGGAGCATGAAACAAACATTACGAGATAATATAAAAAAAGAATAATTGGATGCATTTATTACTGCGCTTTATATCTCTTTAAGACCGAGCCCGTACAATCGTGCGTGTTAGACATTAGCTAGCATTTCCATTTGATGGTTAGTTGTATTTAATAAATGCTGGAAAAGAACAACTGTTCTGGTTTCCAGAATATCAATAGTATCTATTTTTCAAGATGGAAAAGAGATAGTCCATATTTCTATTACAGTCGCATTCAATTTGTTGGCAACAAATGCGCGTTAAACATTTGAATTATTTATCTATCGCAATTATGTAATTATTAATACATTGTTAATTGCTTGGATACCAATTGTTAATTTAATGTTGAAATAAACGAAAGACAGAAAAATATGTTAATTAAGAGTTAATTTTTTTGCTCGTTAGGCGTAATATTTTGTTGCTCGCACGATCGTGCGGGTTCGGCGTTAATACTTGAAAGGGGCACTATATTTAAAAAGAAATTTAGCTTCAAAAAATTCATAGTTGATGTCCTATCACCTGACATGATATTGAACAGAAACGAGAGCATCCTATCACCTGACAATAAAATATTTTACATAGAAAGAATTTTTTCTGCTTTTAGCTTTATCACAAAAGCGTGGGACAACATATGTCACACCGTCCCTCAACGGTCTTCAGTATTCCCCGAGACCCTTTTGCGACTCATATTGTCATTTTTTTATTTCTCTGTTACATCTGGAGTATAAAATTGGTCACTTAGCACATTTTCTTCAAATGCCTGAAAGAATGTATATCTCTGTAATAGAGAATAATAGTTATAATTCTTAAAATTTAGCAAAATTAATTAATTAAATTTTGACTTTTTGTCTTTCCTTTCCACAGAAAATCTTGTTCATTTTTGAACTAAAAATGGCGTGTGGTTTCTGATGAGTGAGCCATTTTAGTTCCTTTTCATTCTGAATAATTTCTTAACAAATTGTTCTAAGTATTGGTAAATTTTGGTTTCTCTATAGTTCTTGTTGTATTTTTTTAAAAAATTTCTGTTGAAGCAATTACTTTTTGCAGCTGCGTTTCCACGCAAAAACGTCTATTGTTTTCATTATTTTTCATTTTATCATTGTTTTCTTTTAATTTGTTTTCTTTTAATTTAAATTTCTTTTATCTGTAATAGAGAGATTTTCCCACTATCATCACTCAAATGTTACAAGCTCTTTCATAGTAACCACTTCGAAAACTTCGGAACAGAACAAGCAAGTTTCTTTCTCCATTTTTTCTCAGTGAAATCCTATCTTCCTCCTTGGTTTATTAGAAGGGAAGCGAAAATAGTTTGTTGTCAGTACACATGTTCATAAGATTTTAGTTCGGACAAAGAAACTAGGTACAAAAGCCGGCCAAATTTACACCAAGTTCAGCGAAAACTACATCTGGAAATACTCCGCCAGTCCTAAATTAACTTGCGAAATGCAGCGCGGTCCCTCCTTGAATACGAGAATGGATAAAAAAGTTTACAATTGTAATAAAAAGTTATTTATCAACAATAGACAGAAAATACAAAAGAGAATTGAGAGGCATACCTACCGATCTCTTTTCCACATAATCACCAAATCTATCCAGACATTTATCTGAACGCAGGACCAACTTGTTTAACCCGGTTTGGTAAAATTCACGTCCCTGCCCTTTGACCCAGTTCTCGGCAGTTGTTTTCACATCACTGTCTCATGAAAACCTTATTCCAGATGAGTGTTCTTTCAATTTCGTAAAAATTTAAATAGTCACTGGGCCATCGTGAAGCCATCTGACGCAAACGACCTGACATGTGGAGTGATGATGTCATCCTCCTGCATGACAATATCCATACTGTTCGCAAAACTCAAGAATATCTGAAACAAGGTTCTCTTCAAAGAGTGATGTGAAAACAGCTGCCGAGAACTGACTCAATGGGCAGGGACGTGATTTCTACCAAATCGGCTTAAACAAGTTGGTCCTGCGTTCGGATAAATGCCTAAATAAGTTTGGTGATTGAGTGGAAAAGTGATCGACATGTTTACCTCTCAATTCCCTTTTGTTTTTCCTGTCTATTGTTAATGAATAATTTTTTTATTACCCTAGTAAGCATTTTTTGTAACCATCCACGTACACTCAATTTCCGGAACGAATCTAAAGAAACATGTGAAAGTAAATTGAAGGGGGCCTTCGGACATTCCTAGAAGACCCTGCTATTTAGGCTTTAGCATTCATTATACAGAAACGGACATTTGTTTTCAAGTAACTTTTATTTTGTGCTTGAACATAAAAAAAACTATTTCTGTCTTCTTTTTTACTAAAAGTTTATAAGTATATATCATATTATTAAGATGACTAGAAGGAGGAAAATACTTAGTCAAGAATAAAAAAGAAAAGACCAAAAAATGTGTGGTGCTTACACAGAAAATGCCTAACCCGCACGACTGTGCGGGTGCCTTCCTGCATTTGATGGAGGTTCTAAAATTTTTTTAATTATTTTTTCAGTACTAGTAAGATCTAAGACAACCTATAAACTATGGCCTTACAGTCTTTACAACTCTTTCGGGTAGGCGAGTTACCGTGAGGTATGCCAATCTATAAAATATGAAAAAATTAAATTTAAAGATGAAAATTTTTCTGGTCTTAAAGGGATGAATGCAACTGTATTCATATTAATTAAACAATTATACTTATTTTAGAAAATACTTCACTAATTTTTGGCAGTTCATTTATTTGCATTGCAAGTTTCAATTAATAAGATCATACTGTATTGAAAAATGTGCTTCTGAATTTCCTTATCAAGGCTCTTGTAATCCAATTAATGGAAGTTAACACCTAAAAAAATATAAAGAAATATGACTGCAGAGTATATAAACGAATCACATTTTTGATACAATAAGCCATCACTTTTTTACTGGAAGCGGAGCAACATTTAATGAACATGTTCAGGTTTTGAAGATCCAATTTCGAAGTAAATGAAGGGAAATTCTTCAACCCAAGGTATTGCTTTTAAAATGAATCTACCTCTTCCTAAAACATATAAACCGAAAGAACGCTTATGCAGTTCATACTTTTTCAGAAATATGTTTCTGAATTTCCTCATCAAGACTTTTATCAAGGCTTTTGCAATCCAATTAATGGAAGTAAATAATCAAACGAATCTAAACCAAATTGACTGTAGGGTATTTAAACGAGTTACATTATTGAAGAAGTGTGCCGACATTTTTTATTCGGGACAGAACATAATTTAATGAACATATTCAGATTTTGTAGATCCCATTCTAATGGAAATTAGCGGAAATTCTCCAACAAAAGTTGCTACGTTAAAACGAATCTACCTCTTCTCCATAAACCATATCACAAACGGAAAGAGCGTGTATGCAGCGCATACATAACCAAGAAAGAGAATCAAAATAAAACAGGAATTCCACAACCTAGCATCAAAATGGGAGAAACAACACTGCAAAATTAAGCTAGAGAATCACATTTATCGAAACATTCAGATTCTCCTACGCAAATGGGGGAATTAAATATGAAAGCTTGTTACCTTTGCAGCGATGGAAGCATACGGTAATGGAAGACATCACTGGATCCGTATCGGAGTGTAACTTAAAGGGAAGAAGCACAGAAGAATTCTAATTCCTGCATATGAGTGTAATGTAGAACGATAATGCATATAGAAGTTTTTTGTTGATTTTTGTCACTTATTTTGCAGGAAACAGGACAAGGAATTTACTATAGAAAGTTTACTTTCTGCTTTTACTAATGACGAAGCACAGCTTCAAAATAATATAAGAAATATTAAATTTTACTTGTATGAAATGCTTTATAAAGGCTATTCTACGTTACAATTCAAGTTCCTCTCATTTGGTGGAAAACTCGAATTATAAAGTAGAGATTTCTATGAAAAGAAACAAGATAATATTTTAGTTTTTAAATTGAATTTTTAGAAAAAGAATGTTCATTATTTCAGTTCCCGTATAACGATTTTTATTGGTTAAGAACCGATTCTTATTGGATTTCGCAGAAAGTATTATTATTCCAGCAAGATAAATACCTTAACAATTTAACTCTATCGTTACGGGAACGTCCCAAACGTCTCTTCAAGCAGAAGACGATGGCCGTCCGAAACGTCCTTAATATCGCTGCGAAATTTCCACTCCCTTTCGTTAAGTGTGATTGATTTCTCACCCGCTGCGCGCACTTTCTTCATTAGAGTGGCTCGCCCAGATGGGTTGGGGGAAAAGGAGGGTTTTCTTAGAATTCGGACACTGCCAGCTGTCTTTGTTGTTTTTGAGAAGAGTTGGGGAATTTCCCTTATCTTTGAAAGAGGAACTCGGACGTTCCAGTATTTTGAGGTCCCTCTATTCCAATGGAATCAGAGGGTTAATTGGCATGTTAAAGTATTAATATTCCAGCACTAACGTTATCTATCTTAACCAATTAATAGCGTTATTGGTTATGACAATTTTAAGCACAAATAAATCCAAAAAACCTATTGGCATTTTATTATTTAGCGAGATATTGCTATTTTGGATGAAATGGAGGGTTCAGAGTTAAAGTAGACCAAGTCCATGTTTTGCCCATTTTCCACTGTCATGCAAGTGTAGAAATGTTATATTTTCTGTTTAATAAGGATTCAAATCCATATTTCAAATTGTATCCTCCAGGCAGCAAGAACATTTAGAAGTCCACTGTTATTTTAAATGTAGTGATCAATTTTGAGAGCTGTTTTCTGAGGAATGAATCTCATGGACTTGCTCCACTTTAACTCTGCACCCTGCAATTATGTTTACAAAAAATAGAATGCTGTCTGCATGGCATAAGAATTCAGTAGGTTATACTTTTTAAATGTTTAGTTTAACATTTGTTTCATTGAATAAACGTATCCAAATCTTGAACATTACACTTCTATGTAAAGAAACGGAAATTCTCAAGAAAAGCTATTACTTTAAAACGAATCTTCCTTTTCTTCGTAAATCTTATCACAAAACGAAAAAAGCGCTTATATCATACAAACATACTGAAGAAAACCGAACCAAAATAAAATAGGAATTCCATAACCTGGTACCTCAATGGGAGAAATAGCACGGTAAAAATATTCTTTGAGAATGACGTTCATCGAAACCTCTGGGCTCTTCTAAGCGAAAGGGGAGTTTAATGTGAAATCTTGTTACCTTTACAGTGAAGGAAGAATACGTTGATGTAAGACATCACCAGATTCTTCTCGTAGTGAACTTAAAAAGAAGAATTGTAAACGAGTCGTAAGACCTATACATGCGTGTAATGTGGAAGGAAAATGTGTATGGAAGTTCTGATGATTTATGCGACTCTTATTTTTCATGAAACAGGGATAAAGATTTTATTACAAAGTTTATATGTTTACATTCATCTTTCACATATGGCGAAACATAACTCCAAGAGTATAAAAGGAATAATAAATTTCGATTGTTTTGAAATATTTTAAGAGATAAACTTTCTTTTATATGTTAAAAAATCGTCATTATAAAATATTTCTTGTAGAATTATACAAAATGAATCTAGATTATATATCCATAATTAATTTCAATTCTAAAGAAAAATTTTAATTATTATTCTTATTATTACAGATTTGACCCAATAAATTTAACACAGTCATGCTTACGACTGAAAAAATAAAGTTGAAAAATACATTGTATAAACTGAACGTTTTAGTTTCTCTGTATTGCGCATTATTTAATCAATTTTTAATTTTATGTCTGCATATTTTAAAATGAATTCAGTTAGTATATTTGCAATTAATTTCAATTTTAAAGAAAAATTTTAATTATTTTTCTTATTATTACAGAACTGACCCAATAAATTTAACACAGTCATGCTTACGAATGAAAAAATAAAGTTGAAAAATGCAGTGAATAAATTGAACATTTTAGTTCCTCTAAATTATGCATTATTTAATCTATTTCTAATTTCAATTCCTCTGCATTTTTTTAAAAATGGATCCAAGTAATATCTTTATTATTAATTTCAAGTCTAAAGAAAAATTTTAATTATTATTATTAACACAATCATGCTTATGACTGAAACAACCAAGCTTAAAAATGCACTAAATGAACTGAAAGCTTTAGTTTCTCTGTATTAAAAAAACAGATTATTTAAAAATTTTTCACATCAAAGTAATATCGCCATTTTGTTGTTGTGAACTTATTTAGCGAGTTGATTTAATTTCAGTATTTTTTTTCTGGAAGACGCTCTCCTAAATTAACCTGATAGGAACTTTTTTCTTGACAGTTTAATGCGGTCTGTTAGAATATTTTCCTTGAGAAATGGTTCCTAGCATTTCTGTATTAAACATTGTTAAACCATATTTCATAAATAATAATTTAAGTCGAAATCAATTGAAATGAATTAAATCTGACAATCAGCTAGTAATATGGTATAAATTATGTTTAACCTAGGAGGATTTATGTAGCTTATTTATTTTAATTATGTAGCATATTATTTTTATTTTCTCTTGATCCTAAAACGCACTTTTAATCATAAATGTCTTAAATCACACCGTATATCGTGTTATGAATAATTCAAGCATTTTGATCCATGAGATATCACACGCCTAAAGTATTTGTTCTCGCTACTTTGAAGAACTCATTGTTAAATGCAGAAAACTGAGACTATATTTAATTAAAATATAAAACTAAAGTAGAATCTACAATCACTTGTTTTATTTTCATTGATTTATGAATGAAAACTTACACTTGTTTATGTTTATTACGTAACCAATTTTAAAATTCCGTGACAAGATCTTTCATTTTTAGTTATTCATCTTTTCAACTTGAACGTAATACTAGCACGCAGCTGTCGAACACGCATGTTTGGTATGTTAAAAGTTTGACATAACTTTGGAAGTTTTTGAGCATAAAGAGTGGCATAACTAAAGTTCAAAATCGGTCCAATTTTAGAGCTTGGTATAGAAGTTCAAAACCAGCCCATTTCCAGAGTGCATCATCTAACCTTTTAAAGATACTTAATTTCAAATGTTTAGTTCTGAGAAACATTTCAAATTTTTTTTCAAAGCACTGAATGCAATTAAGCAACTGCATTTGGGAAGATACAATATTTTCTTTGTATATGCAACATTATAAGTGTCGTTTCAGAATTCTTTCTCCGAGCATTTTCTTTTGTTCGTGTTGATTAAACTTAAAAGTTTGATTTCAAGGATAAGAAGTGGAGGGATTTTATATGAAAAAAGGAAAGTGATCCCTGTGTTAGTGTGATAGATTTCCTAAAATGATTAAAAGAAAATGAAATTATTTATTGTACGCAATTTCTTAACCTCCTAGTTAGATAGAGAGCACATGTAAGTCAAACTGTAGAAGGGAAGATAAGACGGTATAGTTAAATCGATGAAAAACGCCCACAAATACGCCCACTAAATCGATACGACCATTCTTGTGACAATATTACGAAGTAAATATCATTTTTTTGCAGTCAAGTTCCAAATTTTGTTCATCAAAAAATAAGTAAGACGAATCCTCAAACATATGCTAGTTTATATTTCACTACATATTTTCAATGATATATTGTCTAAAATATATGGTGTTCACTACATTCATGATTCGCATATTGTTATCAATTGGGTAATAAAGTAATTTTATTTTAATGCATGAGTCAAGGGATGAGAATGCCGATTTTCGGAGATTCATCTGTAAAAAAAATCCTTTCGACATTTATTTAAAATTTGCTTATGCTTGGCAATGCAGCTGGCTTTTAAATCTCTGTAAATTATTCAGTAAATTTAACTGTTGCTTAAATAAAGCGAATTTCTTTTCTTTCTAGTTAAATTTTCAAGCACAGAAAAGCATTTAGGCTTTAAAATGCAGTTACAAAAATACTAAAAAATTGTTTTCAGGAAATTAATTTTCTGAACTGTGCTTTTCTATTTCTAACAGAAATACAGTTAGGAAAAGATATATGATATTTTGTAATTAGAAAAATCAAGAAAAGTTGCCTGCAAGAGCTTTAATATTCTTAAATTCAAAACAAAAATATAAAAACTGCGCTTTTAAGCAACTTTACGATATCCATAAAGCAGAACGGAAGGCTATTCGAAGCCCATAAAAGAAGACAGTTTCTTATATGTAAGAAGGTTTTTATATTTGTTTGTTGTAATGTTTCTTTTGTTGTTTCAAATTTTAACTACTGAAAGGGTTATTCCACTGGTTTAAAACGGTTCAGCAATGCAGTATCCGTAAAGAAAGTGAAATCTGAAAAGATTTATGACATAGAAATCCATATCGTAATTGAATTGCGTGACGAAGTATTGGCTTAACTATGAAAACATTTTCATAATAACAAAACTCTATTTAGTTATAACTGTTTTCAGTGACAGTCTTATATATTAAGGGATCCCATTCATGGGAAGTAACTGAAATTAAATGACCTTCAAACTATATTTATGGATGAGTCCTTTCTTAACTGCTCGTCAATTTCCGCAGTCAGTGACAGTTAACAAATTCCGAGGGAATACTTTAAATTAATGTGTATGTCATAAAATACAAATCCATAAAGCTGTATGAAAAAAATAGTGCTTAAGAAAAGTCCACCAAAATTTCATAGATTACTCTAGAGAGTGGAATAGAAGGTTCGAAGTTCCAGTATCGTTAAGTGTCCGTGACAAACATACTAATAAGACGCATTCTTCTTCTTCATAGAAAGAATAACGTCAGAGTGTCAAATAGAATAAACACTAAATGGAAATTATACGAAACACTTAAGACCCCCCATTCTCGTGAAGTAATGAAATCAAATGAAATTTAAACCAGATTTCTAGATAAGCCTCATCTTTGCTGTTCGTCAATTTTCAAAGTCAGTGGTACGTAAAAAATTCTGGAGGAACATGTTATATTAATGTGTATATCATAAAGAACAAACCATAAAACTGTATGAATTACTGATAATGTTTAAGAAATGTCGTATAAAATTTCATAGATTATACGACTGAGTGGCAAACTGGGAGTCATCTTCGAAGTTTTAGTATCTTTGTATGTTCGTGACAAAAATACCAGGCAGAGGTATTATTCTTCTTTATAGAAGAAATAGCAACTGAGTAGCTAATAGAATAGCACTAAATGGGAATTACACGGCACTCAAAGTAAGAACTGAAGGTTTCAGAGTCCTTATTTGTTCATTTAGCAATTTTTTATTGATTTTATTTAACCCGAGAGGACGCAAGCTACGAAGAGTAACTCGAAGACGCGCAAGGGGGTGTGCGAGACCCCAATTCGTTATTTCGCTATTTAAGCAAAACTAGCAAATTTTTATGCTTTATCTGTTCCAGATGATTCATGCAAACGGTTCTAGTTAAACAAGAACTAGTTTTTAGACGAGAAATTTAGTAAATAATACATTATATTATTCAGAGCATTGCGAACACAGAAGAAAAGTATATTTCTTACATACATGTTTTTAACATTTTTTACAGTAAAGAATCATCAATATAATAATTGTTATACAATTTGGATAGAGAAAAATTCTACTTAATTTTCTTAGGTACACAGGAAACCATTTTTTTAGAAATCCAAATAAGAATTTTGCGTTGCTTTAGCTTTAGATCGAATAAATTTAGGGCGTAATATACTTTTATTTTTTGAATAGTTTCCACAATTTTAAACTGTTCCTCCAATAGTTTCTGTGAAAGCGGATAAAACTTTGACTGTCTACAGTTACATTACGCCCAGAATAATATAACTTTTCCATCAATCTCTTGGCATTTTACTTACACTTTTATCCAGTTTAAAAGTATTTTACCCACAAAAATCTTTATTTTAGAAATATAGAATGTTCTTCAATCCACTTGTTTGCGCACTAGAATTTAAATAGCGAGCCAACATTATTTTCCTGTCTCTATTACGATCGCTCAAATGGACAAAGAAACCTGACTCGAGGTCGCGCAAGGGAGTGTTTCTCACCCCGTAAGGTGAATTCCATTAAAAAAATGAAAGAATTTTTCTTAAAACACGTTCCGTCTGTTGAATGCGATCTTAAAGTCAGAAAGCATGGATTTGGCTCATTTTAAATGAAGGGAAGTCTGTATTTTTCACATTTTACGTGCGTGGGGTGTCAAACACCCCCTTGCGAGTCCTCGCGGGTTAATATTTTATTTACTTTGGCATGTAGTTTCAGTTTAAATAATTTTGGATTAAGTGCCTTTAGGAAGATACATAAGTGAGAATTTGGTGTAAATACCTCCTCAAAAAGCTTAATAAAACAAAAGGTATACTTTTATAATGAATTTAATAAATTAATTAACTGACAATCTTATTCAATGTACATTTTCATGTAATTTGATGTACATTTTCATGTAATCTTTCGTAAGATATCAGATGTGGAAGTCGAAAGTTTCAACTCCTCGACTTTTTAGTAAACTTCCACATAAAAAAAGACACTAATAAAAATTATTGTGCCTATGAATTTTGCGACCAAATGATATTTATTGACATTTAAAATGTACTCTAAAAATATCCAAAACAGCTTTTTGCATTGGTATTATTCCACTCTTGTCTTTTAGTTTCGTAATTTTGAAGTTTTCCGGTATTATTTTCCGAAAATATTAAACACAAAAAATTATATTTTGATCATCTTAAAATTCAAAAAACTTTCTTTCCACGAACTACTCTGATTTGTCTGGTGTTTACCAGCCACATATCAAATTTCAGCCGTCTAAGCTAGTTGTTTTTGAATTATTGTGTTCACATACACACAGACGGCATAATTCCAAAAACGTGTTTTTCGGACTGAGGGAGGTCTAAAATGAGGAGATCCATCAAAATCTGAAGACGAATTTTTTTCATGATTACAGGACTTTGTCTTCGTATAGGAGAAAGAAAAAAAGTAGTAAAAATATTTATCACTATTAATAAAAGAAAATAAAAAAACCTGATTTTTAGTCTTTTTAATAGATATTGCATTGGCTAACTTTCTGCTAGCACATAATGCTTTCCTTGTAGCATGCTTTTCCCTTCAAATTTTGAATAGGTTATACATAAGCTTCAGGATAGTGTTTACCAGAGGTCAAAATTTCGTTACAGAGCTAGATGGATATTACTTAGATTAAAAATTGTTTTTCATTTTTTACTTATAAAACACATGACTTCATTTAATTAATTTTCAAAATATAATATTATATTTCATGACGACTGTAGAAAAATAACTTGCGAAGTAATTTTAGTATAAATTACTGTCTTGATTTGTTATAAAATACAGTCTAGAAGATTACTTTTCATTTTGCACAAATATATTTAATCGGCACCATGCTATTTTTTGAAAAAGGCACCTAAAAATAGTTAATAAAATTTAGCAGAGGTATAAACCACAGCTGCTGATATCCTAGGTATCTTCCGATATTGAACAAAACTGAAATTGGCAAATTAGTTATAATTTTTCCCAAGAAAAATGGAAACAAATACCTGAGTTGTGATAATTGATTGAATAGTTTTTGCTGGAGGCTGGATTTTCGTATGAAAATTATTTTTTTAAATGAGAGAGCTTTATAGGGTAAAAATATTTAATTTGTTGTTTGAATGTTTTTACAATTTACCACACATTTACCTTTATTCATATAATAATTCTTCAGAATTACTGGCAAAAGTACATTCGCAGATATTATTAGGGCTAGATGGTATCACGCCTCATATATTTCTGCAAGTTTTCATTAAAAGAAACATTCTCAATAGATTTTCTGCTTTTATTTTGTGTTCATAATTAGCCTGTCCTCACACAAATTTGTAACAACGGTTGCAGTTTCTAACAACTGCTGACAGTGAAAATACTACCGGTAAAACTGAAACTCATTCCTTATAACTTACACATAACTGAAGTACTCTCATACGTACAATGGTGCCCAAAAATTAAGGACCGTATGTTAAATGCGAAAAATTTGGAGTTAATACGGAAACAAGGGCTCAAAATCAGTTGTGGGGACTCGAGTAACATACAAACTTAAAAACTCACATTTTACACCGGACACTCGGTCACGAGGGCATTTACGTAATTTATATCAATGGTAATGTTCTTCCTTCGAATTTCTCGTATACGAGGGTGATAAAAAATTATCGGGACTGGTACCCTAACTTCAAAGCTAAAACACGCAGAGTGAAGATGCATGGCAGATATTGACCTTCACCAAGCTGCTTCACTATAGTAGAACTTTAAAAAAATGTATATAATGTGTTGTCGGCGGATTTGTTAAGGCAGAAAAATCTGAGTTGAAAACTGCACTCTATCTCTTTGAATACTTAATCTGCTTGAATCAGTACTCAAAGAGATAGAGCTCTAATCAATCATAGCCATATACCTACGTTTCATACCCTGTTATAGTCATTTTCAGCAAGTGCAAGAAAGACGGTCTTCTTTTTGTTCTGTAGAGAGCAATTTAGGCCAAAATTTGGCAAAAACACGTTTCCTAAATATTCAGTCTGAACGGACTCAACTAAAACATAATTAAGGCTGAACTCTTCAGGTAACTCAGCTTAAAGCACATCTTAGATGTTTTGACACTTGCCATTGTTTAGAAGTCATAAATTTTTGACTTTTAAAGGCCGTGTTAGAAACATTTGATCAACTCATAAACTCTTGTGCGGCTTATAGAATCATCCGCATAAACTTCTTTCAGCGTTGCATAAGTATGGCCCCAGGTATCACTAAACCTTTGGCAAAATTTGATACAGATTCTCAGCTCAACTTTCCTTCTATAAAAAATGCGACGACAATCCATAACACACATTTTTCAAAGCTCTATTGTACAGCAATGGCGGGAGCTACGACCTTATAACTTCTGGCGCATACGGGGGAGGGTCGATATCTGCAGAGCGTCTTCACTCTGCGTGTTTTGGCCTTGAGGGTAGGCCACCAGTCCCGATACTTTTTGATCACACCTCATACCTCCTACAATATGGTGCGCTTTGTAATTAGCTTTGTTTTATAATTTATAGTATCGAATATGCTTTTTGGAGAGGTACTTCTTCCCTTTGACTGATTGTAATTAAAATTGCATACAGACCTACCATGTTGTGTAGACCACATACTAAAATTCATCTATATAGCTTATTAAATTTTTGAATTATCGCGTTTACATGCATGTGAACAGACATGCCGATGGACAGTCAACCCAATGATGGATTTGGTCCAAAATTTGATATTTACAATTCTGGTGATAAAGACATATACCGAATTTCATTCATCTAACTTGTTGTGTTTTAGAGTTATAGTATTACAGGCTTCCTGTAGATTTATTTGGCCCAAAATATGATAGAAATCTACATTTTGTTTTGTAAGGACCATACACTAGATTTCATCTCTAGTTCGTTATATTTGTGAGTCACAAAAGCGATATATAGTTCTAAAAAATAATTTTTTCAGACTCATGGAGGTGGAAAATGCAAGGAGTCGTCAAAATGTCGATGACGAATTTTTTTGACGATTACTGTACTTTATCTTTATATACTTCGTCTACGAGAAAGTAAAAAAAATGAAATTTTTCAAGTCAATTAGAATTCCAGATTATTTTCTTTTAGGCTATGAAATTTGGTAAAGTGAGCTATTCCCAAGCATTTGAAAGGACAAAGCAGATTTAGTTGTGCAGACTGATACCACTTCTGAACCCAATCGGCGGAACATATTTTGATAATACCCTTTTCTATTGGTCGAGCAAATAAGTAGAGCTTCTGGTGAACTCTTAGAGTAATGTATGCAACACTTGCAACGATGGGGGAATGGATTAGGCCCGGGGCCCTTTAATCCATTTGCTATTCACAAGAAGCGGCGGGCAGAAAAGTTTGTTCGGCGAAAGAAAAGAAAAATCTAAATTGATGCCACAAGAAGTGGTAGGAACTTCGATCGGAAAAGTTTCAGCTGTGAGTTAAAGTAGCCCTCGCGGATATAAAAGACGTGATGCTATTTAGGGCTGAATGGCAACATTAGGTACTTGAAAAGATTCCAAGCGAACAACATTTTCACCGCAGATCTGAGCAATTGTAACAAGATGAGGGAAAGGAAGTTTGAGACAGTGTATCGATTGTGTGATGCTTGCCCTATGATCGTCATCACATTTATGCTAGCTTTTGTCATCAGGACGATTTTTCCACTTCTGTTAAGATTTATTTGACATTACTTTTGTCTAATACAGCTGGAAAAGCCTGAAGGGCTCGTTTATCAACTTCCGTCTCCGGCGAACATTCTTTGGAAGAATTTTATTTTCAGATATAAAGAATTTTTTCTTTTAGTTTTATTTCATCTACTTAACTGATGTATTGACTGAACGACTTTATGATTTTCCGAAGTGTTTGCTCTGAACTTTCGAAATGAGAGTGATTTTTGGGTTAAATTCCTTTTTCTCAATATGTTTGAAATACTTTTATTGTTTAAGACTTATTTTAAAACAATCTGATGGACTCATTTAAGCATTATAATTCGTTGAAATATCATAAAAAGTTCATTCATTGCTCATATTTCTGTAACAGTATGTCAAAATCTATTGCCTGATTTTGTTTGATTTAAAATCGTATTGTATATTAGTGTAAATATTACGGTAACAAAAATGTCTAGGGATGCTGTTATTTGACTGTTTGAAGCAAAAGTTTTAATTCGTATTTGATACAGACAAATTCGGTTAAATGAAAGCCAACTTCAAATTTATCATCAATGCAAACTAGTATTGAGTTGAAATGAATATTATTAATAAAACTTTAAATTAATGAATATATTAATTTTTTAACCCTCCGAGAGCCCAATTATTTTGATCTTTTAGCTTTCAGGTTAGAAAACATAGCTTTTAAAGTGAATGAACCGATCTTTTTTGCAATTAATTATATCTCTGAAATCTTAAGAATAATTTATGCATGGTTGTTTAAAAAATGTACTTATAAATACGAGCTATCTTCTTTTGATCTAAACCTGGAAAACGGAAAAAGACGTCTCTGCCGATAGGAGGGTTAAAGGATCACACCTGTTTTACTAATTTTACATGCAGTTATTAACCAGAGAAACATGACTGATTGAGACTTCAGATTTCTAAAATATTTTCTTATTTTCGTTTCTGCAAGAGTTTTACCAACAATTTAGTGTCACAAATGCTTGTGTGTAACGTATCACCTCCCATAATGTTAATAACATTTTAATTTAGTCGCGAATTAATTTACAGTTCTCGAGTTGGTTGGTCGACACAAAAGGGAATGAGTTTTGTTAACTTTTCCTTCAAATATGGGCAATTTAGTCTCCTGAGTCTCCGAATTTTTTGTTTTAAATCTTTTGATTACTTCCAACCCCAAGTGCAATTACCTGATTACAACAATAAAGTTTAAGTTCTTAAGAGAGAAAATCTTGTTTCCGCAACTTTGTCTAAGTTTCAAGCTCTGAGTAAGTATTTAAGACGAAAAGGCTCGGCTAAGTATATTTAAAGCATTTAAACGGTGAAATTCTCATAGGAATGGTGCAGGGTATTCTTAAAATCTTATAAGTTAGGTTTCAACGTAATGATAACGTAGAATTTCGTGCCAAATTCAGCCATAAGGAAGTTAAGATCCAATTCCTGTTTAGAAAAAAAAATCGCTGTTCAGCTTATGTATTACATTCATAGAACTATCTCTATAACCAGGATTTTGTATGATAAATGTTTTACTCGAATATCTGTAATCAAGAGCATTCATAAAAGGCAACAAACTGATTTTTATATAAGTAACCGATGTTAATATGATTTAAATTCTTTCGTACTGATATTTTTTCTTGAAAGTTTTTTTTATCGATAAAACTATCTAGGTTTTATTTAAATTGATCAAGGCAAGATTCTTTTTAACTCCGAAAGAACTCTGGTTCATATTTTATTATCTAATACGCGAGGTTGGCCTTTCTATATAAAATACCAAATATCTTCAAGAATTTGTCGAATTTGAAGACAAAAAATAACTAATTCCAGTAATAGTTAGCTGGGAATACGATAAGGTACACTTTTAGTAAATTGTAGTTAAACCTAAGTAATGTCTATTCAATTTTTCTGTTATAATACATATTCTCTTATAGCAGTTATTATTTAAATACAAAATTATTTCGTTTTATATTTTATGAAAAGCAATAATAAGGAGCCAACCAAATTTTTTGTTGGTTAAAGACAGTCATTGAATAAGTCAGTTTTTGAATTAAAAAGGTATTGAAGGCATAAATTATGTTTTTATATGCGGCCAATCGAAATAAAAGAGAAACCGACAAAAACTTTTTTTCATCAAGCGTAATAATTTTGAGTGATTTACCCTCTTTTGCTTATTTGGCTACCTTGTGTTTGTTGTTCATTTCTGATATAATTTCGTACATTATTGTGTTTTGCTGTTTGTTTTTAACTTCCAATGTAAATTTTCATATTCTTATCAGGTTTAGTGACGAATAAATAATTTTCAATTGTTGATTATTCATTGTTTTTCATTTGTAAAAATCAATCAATAAAACTCATCCAGAAACTAATGCCCACCAGTGGAGTAGTGGGTTAAGGCTGAGAACTGTAACTTCTAGTCCTATGTCGAGGTCAAGTTAACTTAACAGCATGTGTGGAGGTGAGATTTACTAGTCTTGTCGCTGAGGTATTAGGTACGTAGAACGATTGACACTTAAGTGCTTCATATTAACTAGTACAATACTACACTACTCAGCTTCTCAACCTATCATGCCTGATTCCATATATATATCAGAATTACTTCATTGTGAGAAACCACAGAGCTGGTGACACAGTCAAAGAATGACTACTAGTTAACAAAATAACAAATTTAATAGAATAACAACTAAATTATATAAATCATAACATCATTAAAGACGCTAGCTGTGAGATGATACAAAAAAAGAGAGTGAACAGAAGTAATCATAGCCTTTAAATACTTCAAAAGGCTGCTTGCTATTGGTCGATAGGCGACATCACTATGAGGGCGGATCCGATCTGTATGCAATCACGACTCCAGATATTTCCAGTTGCCGCGATTATGCCACAGAACACACGAATAATAGGAAGAAGCTAATGGGTTCTGTAATCTGGTCAACATTATTCAAAAATTGGTAAACCGATGTGCATTTTAGTTAAAAATTATTCGTTACGATCGGGCTAGTTACTGAGAGTTTCCTGGTTTCCCTTTAGGAGAAAAACAAATGTGGGTCATTTTCCTCTGAATATCCTCCAGGGATGCAATCTACATCTATATGTTGGAGGTAACTCAGATTTCTACTTCAGGTGCTAAGTAGAGGTTCCAAGGTCACCTTGATCAACAGAAGATGCTACACTTCCCCTTTATCATGAGTAATGCCAACTTGATAAACATGGTACGAAATTTTATAATATTTTTCGGCATGATGCATTTCTAGCATCATTATACCTTCGTACTAACTTAAATTCAGCTTTTAAAATATTTCATACACCTCCCCAGACGTGTGAGTAACGAAGTGAAATATGAGTTAATAAATCTGGTTGGTTGTGTTGGTTTTTATGGTGCAAGAGCCATGGAGTTGACCATACTGCTCCAGAAAAAATGTAAAATCATGTCAAGATAAAAGTATAAGATTGCACATGTATAAAAACCGATGAAAAAGGTTTTCAGTTAAAACTGAACTATGTATAAATAAGAGAGTAAAACCCGATTGCTTTCAAAAATGCAAAAAGATGAACATGAGGAGTTTCGCTCAGTAATGTGGGTAATGAAATTGTAGTTGAATTAAAAAACCGTAAAGGTTGCGAGTTAAAATTTGAGCTTTCTGATAAGATTTGATGAACAGTATTATTAATAATATACAGTATTAACTGTATTATAATAATACAGTTGCACTGTGAGCACATTGGCGTTGGTTCTCCGAGCAATAAGTCACGATGAGTAAATCTTGTATGCCCTACACGTAGCCGAGTTAAAACAGTATTAATAAATCTGGAATAAATATATCTGAATGTTTCGATGGATAAACCTGGCATAATAAATCATTTTTGTGTATAGCATCACACGAATTTTAATAACAATACATTGTTACTATGACTTTTGTGTGCTTTATCATTTACTCAATTGCTTTTCACTGCCTTGTAAAGGAAATCATTTTAAAAAATCCATGAATCCCTTTAGAACAAAGTAATTCAATCTTGACACAATATTAATGCACTTGTTTTTAATTATATTCAATGTATTTTAACACAGAGTTTCATTAAATGATTATTTGTATAGTGCTGGGTTATAACCGACGAGTAAAAACCCAAACTCAAAATGCTTGCTGTTATTGCTGCAGCTTAACAATAGAGATGTAAACGAATTGGTAAACAAAGTCTGTACTTACTGGTTAAATGATTATTAGCAGATGAACTGTAATAATATTTTGGTGTTCGTTTCATCTGGGAATATATTTGTATCAGTTTAAACCGACTTTAATATAAACTGCGAATGTTATAATCAACTGCATTACCACAGTTTAATTCGTACGAGATTTATCTATAAACGTAAACCCTGATGTTCATTAAATTATTACATACTTTTATTTAACATTTTTCTATGTTTGTAAAGATGGACTTCTGCAATAGATTTATCATTAATTACTGATAAAAACAGAAATTTCGAACACTTGTAAGTTCTAGATGACATTACATTATTTTAATATTTTCAGAACTTTATTATCAATTAATTGACTTATTTAATTCAATTTTGATTTCCTACAAGTGGAACCACATGGTAACAAATTTGAAAAAAAATGGATTTCTACATTCCATATTATTTACAATGAATTACAAATTATAGATCAAAATGCGGAAAAATATTAAAATAAAAATCTACATTTAAGCTTACTAATAAAATTGTGGATTTATAATAATATGATCTTTCAAATTGTCCATTTGGCTCAGCTTTCTCAAGATAATTAAGTCACCTCATTTTATTCTCTATATTTTAATCAAATAAATCTCCTAAGATATGTTGGATATTATTTGGATATTTTCATCATGTTTTTGAATTTTATCATTTTGATGTATGTTTTAAAAAACTATGTGAATCTGTAAATTAATAAAGGTAATTTGAAATTCAAAATAAGGAAATATACGTTTTCAGTTAATTTAAGACATTAAAAACACCCCATTTTTTTCACAAGGTCAAGCTAAACATTTTCTCAGAATATTGTTTTGAAGAGCTGGAAGACTAATTACATAATATTTCAAATAAGAAAAAGTATATTCCATCATAATGAGTTAAAATAGTGTTTTAGTGCATTTTATAAGGTGGGAAATAACGTATTAAAAAATTAGAGCTCTGCAAGCATTATTAGTTTTTGTTTTATGCCTTTTCAAACTTTAAATGCATTTTTTTCAGACTTTCACTTTTGGTGATACAAGTGTTTTCTATTCCCTAAGGCTTTTTTTTCTGTCCAAGATGGAGTCTTGGAATTTTTTGTAGATATTTTCATGTATATGAACTATAAGAATTAGCATGGATTTAGGGCAGAGAGTTCTAGTTATTTTTTTAAAAATGTCAAAGCTGATAGTTTTAGAATTTTCATGTTTTTTCAGGTCTTTTTACAAAAATAATTATTCAAAATTAAGAAAGAGTTAGATCGTAAATCCCATGCTAGATTTTGATACCAAGAATCCAAGAAATATAAATCACTTGAAATAACTAAAAAATATTAAAAATTAAGTATTTTATAAGAGTTTAAAAAAACTTTAAAAATTTCAATTTTTTTAATTTTAAAATAATTCTTGTTGCTTTTAATGCAATGAATTAGTTTTGATTAAAGAACTGGTTTATAATTATATTTATTTATTATTATCTGGTGGTTATTCTAATTCAATTTCGATTAGAATATCTAGCTTAGTCCGCGAGTAGAGTGCACGATAAATGGAAATGTGTCATCTTCTGTTTATCAAAGCTATCTTGGGTTTCCTAAGGCAGACTTAGTTCCTATATGGGGTAGACAGACTTTCTAGAGAACTTTTAAGGGAAACTGACCTAAATTTGTGTCTCGCTTGGGTCAAAACATGGGAAAAACTCCAGTAACCAGCCGGACTGCAGCGAGAAGTCGTCGCTAAAACGCACATCTGTCAATTAGTTTTTGATTAATAACGGTTACCAGAGGGTAGAATCTACAATTTTCTTCTTATATTATCTGTTTCTTAGATATGCTATACTCATTAAGCCATTGGAAGGCACTGATTAAAACATAATCTGAGGATTGAAATGATAACTCAGAAACAGGGAATAATTCTTGATATATTCATGGCAAAGCTGGTTTGATTAAAATTCTATCAAACTGTAAACTTTTTCATGAACTTTATTGCATGGTTTGTATGTCCTACAAATTGTTAAATGAGGGAGTGATTAAGCATTATAACCTCTCAATTTCCACCTACATTTTAACTTATTCTCTCCCACTCTATGATAAGTTTTCTCTTTTGTCGTAAAATAATTTTTAGGCGGCTACTTGCGTAAGCTTTTATATTTAAAAGAAATTTAATAACTTTAGATGCAATTAATATAAGAAAAGCAACTTTTTTTAGTTTCAGCAAAAATTTAATAACATCATTCGTAAACTTTTGTTAGCGGTTCTTCTTTATTTTTCTCAAAGTACCACATTTATTGCAAGAAATTTGCATATGAATATCCATGAAACGCTGAAGTAGGTATTTTCTTATGGATCAATTCAGCTTTTCAGTGAACGCTTTTCGCGACCGAAGTAGATTTTTATCAAATATTCCCGATAACGAAAAAAAATGCACATCTTATCCTTTAAAGAATTTGCGGTAGTTTCTGTTAAAGCAGTGAAAATAAATGCATTTATTCATAGAAATTTACAACAATTTTGTGTATATAGCAATTTAAAAATATCAAAGCGTTCATTTACTTTTTAATCTCTTGAAAACGGTTGAGTTTTGGATATTATTTTTTATGTTGAAATAGAGCTTTGTAGTATATTTTTATGTGTATATTAAAAAATTAAAACTCATTTAAAATTGTTTTTAGCGAAAAAATATCTACTATAGAACCAAGATCTTTAAATTCTTGTTTTTCGAATTAGTAAATTTAAAATAAAAAATTAACTTTTGCACCCATCTGCAAGTTTTCAGAATCAGAATTTTTCGAACCTTGCAAAATGCCTGCATGCCTTAGAGGTAGTTAATGGCTAAATAAACAACCTTTAACTGAGTATCTTCGCAGTTGATAAATAGTACGATAAAAATAAATGTTTTTAGTGTTCTCGCTTCATTTTTACAATTATCATTCCACTGATATATAAATGCATTACGAACCATCATACTTCAAAAATATACATTCTCGAAACCTTTTGAATAATTTCAGCCACTATATAAGTGTTATTTAACACAATACCATTAATATTTAACACTTGCAAAACGATAATTCCAATATTATGTAACGCATACTACAATACATACTATAAAACATGCGGATATACTGTAGCACATAACAATAATTCTATCATTATATCTCACATACTGCCTAAACAATTATTTAACGAATAATTATTAACAAAATAAATATCAAAGAAGTTTTTAATGTGTAAATTAACCACTTCCCTTTTATATTATCTACATTTTACCAATGCCTCGATTCGATATATATTTTGGATATAATTAAAAAAAGAAGTAATGTATTAAGTGAATCAGTAAACTCAAAAAATTGCATTGAATAGAAAATAAAGTAAAGTGAAACAAATCAATAACTTGATTAACAAAATACAATAATAATTAAGCAGAAACAAACAAAAGTTAAATAAATTCAAATGGAAAGGATCACTATTGTTTCAAATAAAGATAATGACAAAAGTCACTAATTATAACTTTATTTGGCTCAAAAGAATTTGATATCAATAAATTAACTGTATAAATTAAATCCCACTTCATTATATATCCTAATACAATATTTTATGTATGATTTCCTGTCATAAATTGGTATAAATGTTATTATCGAATTTACTGGCTTTAGAATTCAATTTTACTTACAATATTTGTTAATAACAATTTAGCAATATTTTACCACTTTCGATTCTACAGTAATTTATTGGATTTATCCAACCTTATCAAGCATAAATTTTAAACCTGTTTGATTTTCGGATTTCAAATATTTCCGAATTGAATAACTTGTGTTATTATTTTATTCTATATTAATCTTGCCTTCAGTATCGCTTCATAGCTTTAATTTTATTTTATTTTAATCTTAAGAAGTGGTTGGTTGTTAATGAATAAATTTCAGTATGAGGAAATTAATTCCAATTCTAATTATTCAAACAGTTTTGCTTGTTTTAATTTTAATGCAAATTCGTTTATTTTAACTATTCATTTCAGGTCTATGGTTAGGGATTATGTTGTTTATTGCCTCAATGTAGCTAAAAATAAAATTATCATCTTCAGAGAATCATTACAGAAGAAACTATCCAATTCCGTATCTATATATTTTAAAGTTTAATTTAACTTGCAGATGCTGAGTTATTATTCATTATTTTTTTCGAAATACTGCATATATTCGAACTCCTAATCTCACACTGTCCAGATGAAACTCTTGATTTTTTTTGTTTTGAAATTGTATCTGTTCATTATTTTTTTCCAGCATTATCTTATAAGAAATACTTTTTTGTTTCGCATATAGTAAAAGTTTAAAAACCTCAAGCGCATATTTAATGCCTATTATGAGGAAAAAAAGGGCCCATTTATCATGTTGTAAATAAATGAAAGCGAAGGGCCAGTTTTGTTATGAGAATTAATTATTTTTGTTGATTTGCGGTATAAAACATCTTATTTGGAATTACATGTGGAAACCGTCTTTCAGTAAGAATAATTAAAATACCAGACTTTAAGGGCTCAGATTTAAGACAATGAAACATTTTGTTCAGATTAATTTAAAAAATAAGAATAATTAAAACACCAGACTTTAAGGGCTCAGATTTAAAACAATGAAAAATTTTGTTCAGCTTATTTTGTTAATTTTTCTCACATATATACATATAATGACATCATTTTTTAATGACTTGTATAGGCAGTTTTAAAATAAATCCCCAGCTGATTAAGAGAAATTCGTCTTTATTGCAGGAATACCATTTCATGGGAAGGTTATTAGATTAATTCAGCATAATAAATGATGTTTAAAAGTGTTATCCATGATCATATTTGCGGACAACGCCGGCCATGCGTCGTCGCGCCAGTTAGAATCAGAACATAAAAGGCCAGTTAACAATGCGCAGAAAGCTTAAGTACCCAGAAATGGGGATTCCCCCAAAAGACTCGTGACTCGAAGTGAAAGTAGAAGTGCGCTTCTTACGATGGAAGTAGAAGTAATTAAAAATGAAGTAGCTTTTAAAATAATTAAAGAAAGTTAAAAAAATTAAATTATTACATAGGGGAAGGTGGGGTAAAACGGGATACACATGTTAACTCTATGGGAAATTAGGGGAAACTAGTTTTTGAAGGCCTGTTGAAGCTGAACTATTCGACATAAAGCTTGTCAAATTTCACTAAAATATTCTTTATTTATCAGAGTTTAATATACCTTCCAGGAAAAGTCACAGTTTCTTTACTTTTTTACTAATGATTTTTTTGTAAAAAAAGTCAAAGTATCCCGTTTTACCTCACTAGTGGTGTAAAACGGGATACACATGTTAACTCTATGGGAAATTAGAGGAAACTAGATTTTCAGTGGAAAAGTAGCATATTTTTTATTTTATGTGACAATTTAATAATAAAACAATTTTCTAAGATTTAACAGTAGTTATAATAGTTGGCAATTTAAGAAAAAAGACGGTTTTTTTAAAATTTAACAATAATTACAATAGTTGATAATTTAAGAATAAAGACTGTTTTTTTAACGGTTTTGCAGTATTGGTTCTTCACACTCTTCTCTTTTTGGTTTTTTTGTTTTGAAGTTTTCTTTTTCTGTTTTTTGAGTCACCACAAAACAATTTTCTCTTCTTTAATAGCATTTTTTTTCATTTTCTCCTTTCTTTTCTTCTAACTGTTGGAAATGCTTTCCATCAGATCATTTGATGCAAAGTTCAAATAGAAATGGCCCTCACAAAATACTAACTATCTCACAACCTAAGAAAATCCTCTTCGGTCGGTTATCCGTAGCTTTCCCTAGTATCCTGTTTCACCCCACAAGAAGTATCCGGTCTTATTCCGAGTGCAGAGGTCATAAGAAACGAAATAGAACAGCGTAATTATTGGAGTAAATACTTATTCTTTGATAGGGTATAAATCCTTAGTAAACGTATAATAAGCTGGACTAAAAATGGTTTTTAAAAGTGTAATGATTTTTAAGTAAGGATAGTTTAAAATCATACGAACATTGGAGAGGTGACGTCATAAAACAAATAAACCTTAACAGACGAAGTGAATTTAACATTAACAAAATGAAATCTATGACCATTATTTTTTCTTCCCTAGTGAAGAATAATTCAGTATTTGTCCGCTAAAAAGAAGAGTTGATAACGCCAAAATCAAAGTATTCCATTTTACCCACTCTCCCTTACATATAACTCAGTTTATACTTTACATGTTGTAGGAATTGAATAATATATTAATATTGAAAACCTGAGAGAGTAAAAGGAGACTATTTAATAACCTTACTTAATCAATAACTTATTTTGGTTTAAAAGTTCAAGATATAAAGATATTTCAATTCCTACTGGTATTGCACAATGCAGACATGTAGATAATGTAGGAGATTTTATTCTTTAGTTCATCTGCTTTAAGCAAAAATAAATAAATTAATTAAAATCAATAAAAAAATAAAAGCAATAAGAAATTACGTAATATAAACTTTTACATTTCCTGAATTCATTTATACACATTGCAATGAAAGAGCGTATTTGAGCAAAATTCTGTGATAGTAAACGGGAAAAAGGGGAACTAATTTTTCGAACAATGTATTCGTTTTCTCGAACGCTATTACCAGATCTTTAATCACAAAAATGTTTTCAATTTACTTTTTAAGTATTTCTATTATCTTTAATTCTCATTATTGAAAAATATACTGTTGGAATGGTGATATTGAGAGATATTTGCGACGAAATATCATTAAACATAATTGCATTCGACGTAATAGCCTCTTTTAGTCAAACATACGAATGAAAAAGAATGATTAAATATTCCATTGGTGAAATGCAATTAGTAAATTAAAAAATCTTAACGTATATCATTGCAGAGTAACGAAGCTGTTGATTTGCCCGAATATTTAAGACCCTAGAATTAGAAAGCTTTATTCCAATACAACTTTAATTTTAATTTAAGTTTATTCCTTATCATATAGCATAGGTACTTTGAAATGAGAACATTTTATGAATTTGAAATTAATTTAAACTTAAAAATTCGTTTAACTGGATTTTAAAAAATAAAATTACTAATGAAGTATAAGCAAACACAGTAACGTTTTCGCTGTTTTTCTAAAAAGGGGCAGACTGATTTGGAAGAAGGAATAGGATCTTATGATAGGATCTAAGGATTAAAAGAATTTAAAAATAGGATTTTTATGATTAGGTAAACGTATGTTATGCATTATTAGCCGCCTTTGACGACCAACTGGCTCGCCAGGATTATTAGCTATTATGCGTATCTTGATCTTAATGATTTCCAAAGAAAATTATTTTTAGACTTGAAATTTTGAATTTGCAGGGTAACTGGGTACACAGGGTTTCTAGGCTTTTTCGCAGTATTTTTTTAAATATGAATAATGGGAATTTCTAAACCAAATAATAGCAAAAATGGACATGTCTTCTCACCAATAATAATGGGATAATTAAACTAAATAGAAACAGGCGATTGTATAAAAAGTAAGACTATTTTTGACATAATGTTTTCAGCAGCACATTTATTGACTCTTATAGCATAAAAATAATTCTTTATTTCGTTTAAAGTATTTTTCTAATTGGAAGTATACGTCTATCTCTAATAGTTTAGAAATTAGCGATTGGTCCACGATAAGAGAATATATCCTGTATACCAGCGAATCAACAAATAACCAAATTATGAACCAACATCATAACATTGCAGTCACAAAAATAATAAAATTATATTATTTCTAGTGAATGGGGATTTCGTAACATAAAATATGGAAGAAAAATAATATAGCACGGAAAAAGTTCAGAATTTTTTTTCTTGGTGTCTTCAAAGCAATAACAACAGATGCCGGGAAGATTTTTTGCTGAACAGAAATTTGAAATTTAAATTGCACATTTTTGTTTTTCAAGGCACAGAATAACAATTTGTAACATTTACGTTTTAAGAGAAATCAACTTTTTTTTTTATCTTACAAACCATTGAAACATAAAATACAAATTGAACCGTTAGTATAAAAACAAGATATCATATGCATCCAAGCATTTAAATTACATTTCCATCTATGTCATCCGCAAATGTCTCGCATTTAGATTTACAATTTCTTTTGATTATAAAAGCTGAAAATTTATGGTACTTTAAAAATATTGAAAGTTATATTTCAATTAAACTACAGCAATTTATTATAACAGTTATGGTATTTAAACCAAGAATTCTTTTTCTTATCGCTTGGTTGGTTTGGTCGACGACAAGAGGATTTGGTTACTTAATCAAATTATCTCAACCATTTAACTCTTTGTGAAAAGAAAAAGAGTAAAATTAATGCTTTCGGATTTACTCAACAGTCACCATTTATCGCAAAAAGTTGGTTTAAATCCCCTCAAAAAAAACTAACATAAAAACATGATAAGAATATATTTTCAGTGTCTGCTTTTCATAAACGTTTGTCTATTTGAAATTACAGTAAGCATTTCTTTTTTTTAGATTTTATCTCATTCGTAAGCCGTCAGCAAAAATGGTCTTATAAAAATATGATTCGAACATACAGTAGTGGCTAATGAAAACGCATCACACAACATACAGTCTAGGAAGATATTTTATTCTCAAGGCTGACTCGATAGCAGAAACGATGATACAGACATGCGTTTCTATTGCAAATCGATCAAGATTATATTCTTATCAATTGTATTATTTTACCAGTTTGCAATGTAATGCTCATATAAAATGTAAGTTGTGAGTTTTCATTGGTCACTACTGTACTTTTAGTTGCTGCTTTTATGATTGCTTATCTGTTTAAGAGTACAGTGAGTATTTTTTTTAGCATTCATCTGATTCTTAAGCCGTTAAAAATGATCTTATGAAAAAGAATTCGAGTATAGAGTAATGGCCAATGAAAACTCATCACGAAAGACTTTGCCATATTTTTTACACAAGGCTGTCGCAAAAACAAAAACGATGATGCAAGTATTCTTTACTATTGCAAACCACATCATCTGACTGCGGTTCAAAATTACGAGGTCCGTTCCAAAATAGCTCTCGTCTTGCTACGAAAAGGGACGTTAATATAACTAACCAACTAGCCTATTGTAAACAGATCAAAATTATCTTCTTATCAACATTATTATTTGCCCAATTTGTATATTTGCCATATTCATATAAAACGTTGCGTTTTGCGTTTTCATTGGCCACTGCTGTACTTTTAGTTACTGCTTTTATGTTAGTTTATCTATTTAAGAGTACAGTGAGTATTTGTTTTGGCATTCATCTAATTCGTAAGCCGTCAACAAAAATTAACTTATAAAAGCATTATTACAATACGCTTTCAGTTGCTGCTTTTATGATAGCTTGTCTATTTAAAATCGCAATGAATATTTCTGTAAGCTTCCATCTAATTCATAAACCGTCAGCAGCTATGCAATATCAAAATTCAAATTTTACTTTGATAAGAACGTTCAGTATTTAAATTAAATGCGAAATTCTAAGAGTTAATTACTAAACTCTACAATGATGTCTGATCGAAATTCCATTATTCAAAAATTTCCTTCTATTTCAGACACGCGACACTACTTTCTTGTTCCGCTGTTTTGCCTCAGCTCTTTGCATTTCCTTATCGTGTATCACTAAAACTCTTCAAACTTTATTCATAAGTTTCAACATCCCCAACTGTCTTCGGGAACTTTCAATATCGGAAATTTATTGTTTAATAGGAAAGTTGCAAAGGGAAAAGATGAAAAGCATCGAGCAGAATTGTTTTAGTGAACCTACCTCGGAATTCCTTTATTTGGCAAAAGAAAGAAAATTCATTCTTCCGATTGAGAGAGCATTGAGTCAATAACAGAGGCTGTATTTGTGCGAAGAGACTGAATTGTATCAGATGCGCCAGAGGCCTTGCCACTTCGCGAAATGAATGAAAGGCCTGCAGTTCACACACAGTGGAGAAATGCGAATTCATCAAATGACGGGAGTAAGTCAACAGTGAAGTATTACACTGACGTCCTTGCGTATCGCTGGAGTAAAACATGCCGTTCTATCAGTATTTAATGCCCAAGGCGTTTGAAATGTTTGCGCCACTAGCACCTATCTCGGGAGGTTTTCGTAAGAGATATAAGCCTTGAAGTTCGCAGAATGAGGAAGCGAGATGAAATATTTCTCGTGTCACAAAGTATATTCTAAGTCAACTGTTCTAGAGCACGCTAGATAGCATTGTGCACTACTTTTGCGTTGACATCGAGCCGTGGTTTATGGAATATTCTGTATTTCTAATTCTAAAGGTTTTGATGTCAACTATACACTGCACAATTGCTCATTTATTTAAGAAAAAGTTTTGTGAACGTACTTAAGGAATACAGGATAATAATAATAAAAATAAAATTTTAGCACAATTTTTAATGGAAATTAACTAAGATACATTAAATGTCTCATTAAGATTTCCTTACGATAAACTTTCTCTCCTCATATAAAAATGGTAGTAGTCAATAATTGAATTAATAAATTATTCGAAGTTAATTTAATAAGGCACATTTCTAAAGTACGGTAGATAATATTATACGCCACTTTTGTGTTGACATCAAGCTTTAATTAACGGAATCTTTTGTACATAGAATATCTAACATGGTTCTGAAGTCTTAATCCTACACTGCAAGATTATTTATTTTTTAAAGAAAAGTTGTGTAAACTTGTTGCTCTAAGGAACTAAATGCTATGAGGAATGCAAGGAAAATAAGCAAAAATTTTATTTAGAACTCGATTTTCTAATTAAAGCTAATTCATAAACATTAATTGTCTCCTTAAGATATCTCTGCTAAGTTGTTTCTTTTTTAAGTAAAAATGTAGTCAGCAAATAGTTTAATAAATAAATTATTAAATAATTAAAAAAATAGATGAATAAATCATACTAGATAACATTGTACAACACTTTTATGTTGACACTGAGGCTTAATTTATGTAATGTGCTGCACATAGAAGATCTAACGTGGTTCTGATGGCTTAACCCTATACTGCACGATTGTTAATTTTTCGTAAAAGTTGAATAAACCTATTTTAATAAGGGCAAGAAAAGTAGAGAAAATCATTTAAAAATTTAATTTATATAAAAATAAATTAAACTTTTTAACTGAAATGAATTAAGAGAAATTAATTGTTTCATTAAAATTCCCTTACTAAAAGTTTCTATCTCCTAGTAAAAAATGTAGTAAGACAATAATTTTATAAGTAATTATTAAGTTGCACTAAATCAAATAAAGACAAAAATGGTGATGATATAAATAGGAGTCACTGCACAGTGAATGTCTAAAGTATGATTCGAGGATTGAACGATGATTCTGAAAGTAATTTTAAAAAGTAAACTAAGTATAAAAAATCTTACTTATAAAAACTTATGAGTAACCTAATTTTATAAAATATTGTTTGAATTCTAAACGATTTCAGGTCCTCATATCCCCATCCCTTCAAGGTACTAAAACATTTACTAATAAGCCATGGGGATAAGTTTGAGGTATTTACCTATGTTAAACCGCATTTATAACCATTTGAGGGGAAACGTGTGAATTCTTTTATGATTTAAATTGAAGAAGTAGTTTTTTAGGATACTGAATTGTTTAAATTTTGTTTATGCGATAATTAGATTGGAAGTTAAAGAAACTTAAAATATAAATTTCTTTTCTTAAAGACATTAGGTATCTATATTTCATTTAGATATCTGGAATTACTCAAACTTTCGAACAGTTTCAAAAATTAGAAAGATAACTAAATGAAATTTTGGGATAAGATTTCGTAAAGTATTGAAAGTAGTTAGAACTAAGTTCTAAGTTGCATTTTAATATTGAAAATTTTGTGAGTATTATATATTTATAACTTGTACTGATCCGATATATTTCAGCGAATTCATAACATATTAATTAAAATATTCTTTATAACACGCATAAATATCCCATTATTGGGCAAATATAGTAACATCGTAACAAATATAATTGTGAAATACTTCTAAGTTAAGTGATTAGCAGTTAAAACAACTTAAACAAGAGTTTTGAAGTCGATCAAAAATGTCAAAGGCATTTTTTCTCATAAAATCCGATTAGATAGAGTACTAAAATATACCCAACTGCTTCACAAACAGATATTCAATATAAATGAATAATTAATTCCTTCCTAAGAAAATACCGTCGCAATAAAGAAAAAGCTATCGCTAATCATGCAAGAGAATCAAAACCACTTTTAAAGGCTCAATTAAAAGCTGAAAGGTAGAATTTAGATTTTTGCAGTCAACATGTTGCTCCACTTTCAAATCCTACAAAAATTGTTTTTTCTCATGAAAAACTAGGAAACCTCGTGCTGGTCGAAGAAATTCTTCATGATTTGCTTTCAAACGCATTTCAACTTTCCCTGGCCTTTTGTGCCTAATCTTAAGATTGTCTTTAACACTTTGGCTGCCGACTGCTTCAAGTATGTTGGTAAACTCTATGGTCAAATTAAAAGCATTTGTATTTTTGGAAGTGCATATAGTATTGATTCCATGTAGTACAGATAAACACTGGCATACAAAAGTTAAGGAATATTTCGTAAAATGCGAAGAATTTGCAATTAATACGAAAACTATGTTTCGAAATCAGCTCTGGAGAATCGTGTGACATTCAATAGAGTGTCATATACATATCATAGGGCAATTAGAGGGACCACCAGAAAGGGATGATGGCGAAAATGGAGTTTCATCCATCCTGTTTCACAGAAAGCTGATAACGAGATGTAACTTTTATCAATGGTTATGGTTTAACGTGCATAATATTTAGATGTATTTTCGTAAGCATAGCGCAAATATTCCGTTATAAATAGAACAAATATTCGGTTTTAAATGTTTCTTCAAAAAATCCCAAATTTTTCCACAGTTGGTTTGCTTATAACATGCAGAGTTTTCATTGAAATTATTCGAAATTTGCAGAACACTTGACAATATGTTACAGAAGTATTGTCTTAAACTTTGAAGTACATACGTTGAATATTACAGGAAATATGAGTGTTTGTACTAAATAATTTTTTACTGCGCATGCGCGAGACGCAGCGGAATTTTTCTTTCATAACTTCAAAGCCAGATATATAGAGCAACTTTAAGACAATTAATTAAAGGCACATAATTTCAAAGCAGTAAAAACATTCAAAGTCAACTCAGACAGAACACTCAACAAATACAGATCAAACAGAAGCAAATACTTCAATAATTATAGAAATTTCGAACCGACGTCAATGATTTTACTAACCAAATTACACAGCTTAAGGCAATGAATAAATTTCTAAATTTTCCGCAGTTTTATTGGATTTTCATTTTGGTATTTAAATGGACATTCAGACGCACGCAGATAATTTTATGATAAAATTTTACTCATTTAATTATATTAAACGTGAAGTATTGGAATGAATTTTGGCATATACAAGGCGATTTAACTATATCTTCACTTATATAAAAACTTGTAGAGAAGATTGTATAAAATGAAAGTGGAAATTTGGAATATAATATAGTATATACAGCAGCCTTACACTATTAGAGAAAGAAAACGTACTAGAATTCAGCGATTATAGTTAATGTGTTCAAGAAAATTTTCCAGGGTTTCGACACGCGAAATATCTAGTGAAGACCAAGAAATAACATTTGAAATTTTCCTTTAAACTTAAAAATAACTTTTGTGTATTCAGAAGGAAATCCGAAGTTGACATTACGATTTTGCAATTACTTTCGATTATGAAATCGCTTTTATATCTCTGTTATCGTTTACAGCTTTTTATTTTTCAGTCTATGATGTCATTTAAGTTCGTATGGTAAGGACTAAGTTTTTGTAAAGTAAAAACATGCAACTTATAATGCACATTTTTATTGACTCTTTTTTCATGCTAAAACAGGTAATTTTTGTATTAAAAATGAATTACAACATATAAGTTTGCATAGATGTTGTCGAGACAGTAAAAAACAATTCTGATACCACCATTGAACAAAATATTTTAATAAAACCGCTAGAAATAGAGCTCACATTTGCTCCTCAAGCTTGTTAAGACCATGATAAATAATGGTTGTATTTTGATTTCCTATTTATTATGCTTCATACAAGCTATTCTGAAACCATCCAAGCAAGCAAAGATACTTTAGAACCACCCAATATGCTGGAATAAAAGTATCTATTATATGAATAAAATGTACTGTATTGCATAGTGAATTCTTCTCGTCTTAAATATAATAAGGTCGATAAGAAGAAAGGTTAAAAGAAGCATTACTCAAAAATAATTCTTGCAGTAACCTTTAATAATACAGAATCATAATATATAATTCTTGAGCGAAATTGTTTCTCCTCAGAGGGCTATTAGATGGTTTTAGTTTTTCGAGTGTAGTTGTTGGCAAAGTTCATTGAACTTCAGACAAGTTATAGTAATTGGAATCTCGTTGAAAATTTGTCCCTCCTTCAAGTGCGAAGCGTAATTCCCTATTATGGGCTAAAAATGTTTCAGTATGTGATATTCACCGTCAAATCGTTGAAGTTTATTGTGAAAATGCATTGAACAGACGACAAGTGGAAACACGTTACGTCACGAAACAAACAAAAAAGCTTAAGGTGACACTCGCAGCTGGAAAAGTGATGACCTACGAATTATGGGATTCTACCCGTTTTAATTTCCTGGAATTCCTAGA